>CAVNYN010234876.1:0-23348 GCA_963692815.1 Nyctanthes arbor-tristis
ATGAAAAAACCCAAATCTTAGAATCCATAAAAATCTTTAACGGTAGCCACAACCACACACTATTACGTCGCTACCCAGCCATCGACATCGTACAAGTAACTCTTGAGTGACCTCAGACCCGTAGTGAAGCCACAACATGTTTGGAGCTAGCATGGCCAATACAGATCCAACAAAATGCAGTTTTTTTCAGCTATAATACTCCAACATTTATGGTTGAAGCCTCCAATTCCAAGGGGTTTACATAAGTCTCAGAATTGTTTTGCAACTCTGATTTAAGTTTTCTGTTATCTACATCATATAGATAATAGGTAAGCGATATGGATGTCCTTCGATCGGGACGATGCTCAAACTCCTAAATATTTGCAAATTATTCCGTGAAGTTTCAAATTTAAGAAGTTGGTACTTTAGATGCATGTAACTCCGTTACTTTTCAGTGTTACTCTGCGAACATTACAATTCTTGCACACTGGTTCGTGATCTTCAAGTTAAATTCAACCTTTCACCCCTCCCCTTTTAACACTACATAACTTGATCAGTATCAAGAAACCCCTCCATCATCCTTATCCTGTTAGGAAAGATGGCGGTATTTTTTATCAAGATAGCTTTCAAGGTGTTCTAATTAAGTTATTGTGGGGGAAAGTTCAAACCCAAAATTCCTAGTAAATTGTTGGATTATCTACTATAGCTAGGCAGCTACCCCATTATATTGGCTGACTAGTTATCAGAATGCTTAATGTTTTCCAAATTTAACTGTCAATGCCAAATTCACATCCTGTGCTACCATCTATCTATATGCCAGTAAATTGCCACTTTCAAGTTTCAAGAGTGTCAATCGACGATTGTGCCTTTAATATTTATTTACTCACTGTTGACAATATCCTAACTTAACAAATGAATATTATATTATCCGTGAACTTTTGTCAAAACTGCATGATACTTCATCCTAATTGACTAGTCGTTGCTACTCCATTATGCATGATAGATCATGATCTTATTTCAGCTTATTAACAACATTCTCATTTCTCACCATCCAAAGTAAGATCAGTTTTGCACTCGTAGTACAAAACCTAGTTTTGTTCATGTCTACTGTGTAACCAAAGATAATCAATTCTTATCAATTTAGTACATTCATCTTTAAGTTGGCAGCACCGTGAGTTGGTGTTAGTTGTTAAATCTGAGGGAATTCCAAACAAAAGGAAAATTCAGAACAGATTTATGCAAGAAAAATAACCACTGAGTGCCCAGTTAACAACGAATATCTAAGTGCATTAAGAAATTGCAAAATGAATTATAGAAAAAATGATAGGTTTGCAATAGGCCTCTCTCCCTGGTCCCCTAGTTTCTTCCCTTCACAGTGAGAATACACTTCCCCTATTATACATTGATTTCCCTCCAAAATGTCCTAACGAACTCTACAAGCCCTGACTAACTATAACCACTGCTCCTTATTTCTTTGCTCTCCTTGCGTAAGTGAGCTGTGTAGGTTCTTGATCACCTATCAATACTTCCCTCCAAAACAGTCATTTTGTCTCAAGGTAAGATCCAGAGAATTGGTGCTGGAGAAGCTCATGAGGCTCCCAGGTATCCCCAGAAGGGAGGGGCTTACTTCCATTTAATCAAAGCCTCTTGAGCTGATCAGGTAACTCCACGACGAACCTCAAGTGACACCTGAGGTTCAACAATCAATTCTAATTCACAGCTGCATTGGGAAGGCAGCCGAAAGGAGTTTCTTGCATCACTGGCTTTTGGTTGGGAAACATGGAAGACGGGAAGAACATCAGCAGAAGCAGGAAGTTTAACTTCGTCGGCAACTGCAACAATTTGTTTCTCGACAGCATAAGGTCCACAATATCGTGCAGCTGATTTTTCATTGTGACGAGCCTGTAACGACTTCTGTTGATACGGACTTAAATATCAAATAAACCAAATCTCCAGCTTCAAGTTCAATAAATGATGTTGCTTATCCACTGCTTCATTTTGCTTTGTCCACGGCTCAACTGAGATTTTAAATCCTCCAAAATTGAGTCATGTTCCAACAACTTTTCCTCAACTAAGGATACAACAGTAGGGCCAATGTGAAGCCTAATGAGTGGGAGTGGAAAGCGGAAACCAAACCCCCCCAACAAAAAAACAATAATAATAAAAAATAAATAAATAAAAGCGTGGAGGGGTTAAGTGAACTTAGATGAACTGTGGAAGAAGGTACTGACCCAGTATTCTGCCCCTGGAGACAAAGCACCTCTTTAATAACAACTTCGACTATCACCAGAATGTTGTCAACCACTTCTG
Organism: Nyctanthes arbor-tristis; assembly: GCA_963692815.1. Lineage (NCBI taxonomy): Eukaryota > Viridiplantae > Streptophyta > Magnoliopsida > Lamiales > Oleaceae > Nyctanthes > Nyctanthes arbor-tristis. Next base: position 2,290 of record CAVNYN010234876.1, read on the forward strand.
AATTTGGAAGCCATCAATAAAGTCCATGGACAAAATCATCCCAACCGTGATCTGGAATCACAAAGGATGCAGCAAACTCATAGGTAACAATGCCATGTATGTTGCTTCATTGGCAGACCAACAGTGACGCTTAACTTGTCATTGGCATAGATTTCAGCTTCTATCTGATCTAAGTCCAGCACCCTAGGCATACACAACGCAATTAAAGAGACCACTGTTGATACTCTTCCAACCCCAGCTAATACTCGATATCAAAATCCTAGCCCATCAACTTGGTAAGTCATTGAGGTGTTCTATGCAAACTAACCACAGCTCAAACAGAAGTTTAAACTTTTCTCGTCAGAAAATCTTCTACCTATTTAAGTATTGCCGCCACCGCTGGATAACCAGTATTATTCCCCATGAACTCCTTTTCATAAACAAACTTTCCTCAAGCTCGTTTGGGACTAGTTATGGCTGTGAAAAGCAATTGACTGATGGTTTATACGAGGGGAGAGCCCAATCCATGCCCCCGAACATCAGTTTCTACTACAAATGGTGGGAAAAATTGAAAGAGTCAATCCTGGCACGGTACTCAGATATTTTTACAAGTAGAAATGCTTCTTCTGCCTTGTTCCATTGGAAACTATCCTTATTCAATTATCTTGTGAGATGCCAAGCTATGTTTGCATATTCTTTCGAAAACCGCATATAAAAGTCTATGAAGCCAACAGAGCAGCTGAGCTCTTTGAGTGAATGAGGACTGGGCCATCGTTGTTGCCTCAGTCTTTGTCTCGTCCACCTTAATGCAATCTCTTGAAATGATATGTGGCCTGAATACTCTAATTTCTATTGACCAAAAAGACAATTCTTTCTATTGGTAAAGAGTGGTAAAGAGGTAGTGACCCGTTAAAATTTCCAACACCAACAAAAATGCTCAAGGCATCCCCCCATCAAACGCTACACAAGGATATCAACAAAAAACAACAACACAAATTGCCTCAAGTTCTCTGGAAATATCTCATTAATGGAGGCTTGAAAGATTTTAAGATAGCCAGAATGTTTGCTAACGCAAATGGCATGACAAGGTATTCTTAGTGACCTTTGCAGGGATGAAAGGTTGTTTTTGGAACATTCCCAGCTCTTCTCCTGATCTCAAATATAAAATGGAAAAAATGCATGCTCAGTATAATTCATCAAGCAACTTGCACAGGAATAGGAAATCTATCCCAGACTGTGAAGCAAACTCCACCTACCATCTTTCTTCTAATCTTCATCTTAGGTGACTACTGGTAAACCAAGCCTTAACAATCGTGTTGTTCTTTTTGTGCACCAATCTTGAATGTTGGCTCCCACCCAAGATGAAGGCTTTCCTTTTGTCCTTATAGATAGTTCTGAATGTGGACATCTTTTCCTCTCATGATCACACCTTTTGCAATAGAAGTGGTAGAGTATTTACTATTTACCTAGTTGCCACTAAAGCTCGACGTCCAAATTACCTCAACTTCGTTTAGATATCATTATCACTTAAAACAATTGTCCATTTGCATGATTTATTAAGAGTATCAACTATTTGAGCCTCTACTTGGTTAAAACCTGTCGAGCTAACTTAAAAAAGACAGACTTTAAACTAGTGACTCTTCTTTAGCAAGATGAACTCAAACTATTGACTCTTTATTAGCTAGTCCGCTTGGTTAGCTCACAAGATCGCTGCTCTTTTTTATCACACTAATATACAGAAAATTCAAAGGATTTTGCTTTTTAGTATTTCCTAAAAGGTGCTCAACCTAGAAGATTAACCACTACAATTAATATCAGTAGCCCTTGTTTCACTAGCTAGGCATTTTTCAAGTTTACAAAACTTGAGATATTATAACACAAGATACCACCAAAATACAAAACTACCATTAATTAAGTTTAATAACTAGTACTGACAAAAAACACAGCCCCTGCCCATAACACTTCACTTCTGGAATTCATACAACCAACCACCTAAACATGGACTGTTAGAAACAACTAGAATTCAAAGCTCTTAGAGACGTGGTGGAGACAGGAAACATGTAAATTTACCGTTTCTTATTCTCTTGATATTGACCCCGGGGTTCATATGGTAGTGCACATGAATGTTTCATTCTCTTCCGTAAATAAATGCCTGACGTCACAATGTTAACAGAAGCGGGTGCAATGAAACTTGAACATGAGAGATGCATTCTAACATCATGGTAAACAGCCTCATCTAAAAACAGAGTCTTACAGACGTGAGACATTTATATTTACCTTCAAAGACTGATTATCAAATGAATGATCATTAGGCCACTATTAGGTTCTACTTATAATTCAAAATAGAAATTGGTCAAATCAATCATATGCTCATATTTCGTGGGACACACATGTATATACAAATCTCCAGGACTCATTTTTTACTCTCCCTATTTCTAGTTTGAAACAAAAATAGAAAGCTAACAGTATTAGGTCAAACATTTTATGTTTCACATTGCCCCCTTTTGCAGCAACTATGCACTAATAGAAAGATAAAGATAAATGCCTACCATACAGAAGTTTCATCTATTTTTTCTTCGTTAGCAAGCCTATATGACATCACATATAACCACATGGAATTGATAATGCGGTCAACAAGAGATTCTCCAGCATCCCACTCAGGAAGACGTGGCTGCAACATGGAGTCGACTACAGATTTCTCTGATACCATGATTTTGGATGCACTGACCCCATTCAGTAGAGAGATATTAGGCAAAGCTTCAAGAATATCAACAGCACTCTCCCCAAGAGGTCCAGGAATATCCACCTGGTTTATAGCAGTTTCAGTACCATTGCATTCGAAGGAATTGAAAGATAGATGGTCTTGGCCCTAAAAAATTACCTCCAAAGAGTTTAAGCTGCTGAATCCTTTAAGAAATTTTAGCAACGAGGCAACTGAATTGTCATCTAAAGGATTTCCACGGAGATTCAAGTATGAAAGTACTGATAATTCAGCAGGGGAAAAGGCCTGAAAAGAAGGCAACAATACAGAATGATCAAGGAGCTGACTTGATAATCTTGAATAATTATCCACATCTAAATGGGGATGACAGTTTTAATCACAATGCTGAAAATCCATGCAAGAAAGTAAAATAACAATAGAGATGGGAAAAAAGGGAACTGACGTCAGTAATAAGATTGTGAATTGACCTATTTGAAAGGTTTAGAGATGTAATAGACTGCAACATATGGTCACTCTGACCACATGCCCCCAGATTTTCTTTGCTGTACAATCCTCCACAAAATCCTATTGCCCACTCACCAAAATTCAAGGTGAAATGTGAATTGTAGATCTCTAATTGAGGGCAACCTTGAAGTATAGCATTTTCCAGGTAATCATCACTGGGAAGAGAATAACTCATGAAAACTAAATGCAATTGCCTTCTTTGAACTTCAATGATGGTTAATTTTTTGCAGAAGTAGACTCACCCATCTTTCAGAAGTGGATTGTTGTTTAACCATAGAGCCCTCAAAAGTTTGAACTGGGTGACGACCTTTAGAACACTTTCTGTGTCCCTCAGCTTGTTGCCATAGAGGCTTAGAGCAAACAAATGCTGATTCAATGTAAATTAGGGGGGGGAAAACACAAATCAAAAGCAGCAGACGAAGAGCAATATATATTCAGTGCACAGCAAAGACATTTCAAAGTCCAGTTAATATTCAGTACAACACTTGTTCCCTCAAACTCGTCTTCTGTGAATGGTAAATACTGAATTTCTAAAGCAACCCAGGTTATAGAAGAAATAGATAGGGTAAAACAAAAGAGAGGACACATTACTGCTATCAACTTTCAATATTGCAGAAGAAGGATGTCTCATTAGATGTGCATTATTAAGTGAAACTCTCATCTAAAATCATCCCAGACACCTATCCTTTTCAATTACTTGTAGATATCATAGCATGAAATGAACAAACAGAATAATACTACTAAACCGCTTTAGCAGTGGATCCGACAGCAAGGAAGAATAATTGTGAAGAGATAAATTGATTTTTAGAGAGGAAGAAGAGCATTCAAAGAAGAAAATGGCAGATAGGACAGGCAAACATTTAGTTTTTTGGCCAGTAAAGGAGAAAACCTCCCTTGCAGTCCATTATTAATTAGGGTAAAAAATTCCCAACCTCTGCATCCATTTGCACTTTCATTCCCAACCTCTAACCTTTGAAAAATTGGCGTCGTTCATCCAAATGGATAAGTTTCATCCATTCAACCGTAAGTCAACCACTTGACCATTAACTGGTAGTTTTGCAATTTTGCATCTGGGTATTTTAATTATTTTTATGTTATGCTTTTTATTATTCTTTTCAATTACTATTAAAACATTATTTTGAAACATAAAAATAATTGGTCAAATGGTCAAATGGGGATCCACTTAACATGACCTATTCATTTAGTACTTGTGATGCTAATTTCTAAAAGGTTAACGTGTAAATCTCAAATAAATAAATAGAAGTTTACTACTTATTTGCAATTTTTTCAAAGCTCTGATGGTTAGGCTCCATACCATTCTCTTATAATTTTAACCACCACGGTTGAATGGATGAAATTCCTCCATTAAGGTGAACAGTGCCATTTTAAAAGACAATAGATATAGGAGACAAAGTGCAGAAGTATACAAAGGTTGGTAAAGTTCACTGAAGTTACCTTGTAAATTAATGGAGTACAAGCAAAGAAACGTTGTTTCAATTGATGGAATGTAAGAGAAATGAATATATCAAGTTAGATTGTTGTTAGGATCCGTTTTTTATAGAATTACTTTTTTCGGGAAACTAATTTCGAACACATTATACCAATTAATAATCTTTTGCACGTACTTACATAATATTTCCTTACTTCCTAACCATATATTATTCGAACAAATTCACTTTTCATGAAATTAGTTGAACTCTTTACCATATAAGGCATAATTCTTATCATTTTTTCAAAGACATGGAATCACATAACCAACTTGTCTATAGGGTAAAATTCACGTACAGGAAATTTACTAGGCAAATCAAGAGACAGAAGCATAGCATCATCAATCTCTAGATCCTCAAGCTCCAGCCACCTGACTGCATCGATACCACCTTCTTTTACTTCATAGAATTCTCTCTCAACTATTTCTGCAGCATCTAATTTTTTATCACTTTCACCATCTGCTTCCCCAACTCCAGAATCTAAATCAATGTCCACACACATCAATGCAGCCATCCTTTCTGCCAACCCTGGAGCCTCTTGCAACTGTAAAGCACTAAAAAATATTAGAAACTTAAATTGCACAATCAAAACACCAACTAATCATAAAATGATTTGAAATAACAATGAAAGACTACGGTTTTATGTTTCCCTTTACATTTGTCATAAAACTTAAAAATTAATCAGTTTCAACTATACATTTCCTTAGACTCACCAATACCTTCAATTGCTACTAAGAGCTTTTATGATTTTGATTTTGTAAGAATTGATTTGTGAAAAGTGATTTTTTAAAGAATATGTGATCAAAAAGTAATCCTAACAAGAGAAAAATGATTTTTTTTTTTTTAAAAATGAGTGGTTGAGAATGGAAGTTGGAAATTCCAAATAGGGCCTTAATGAGAAATAACATGAGCTAAAGGGCAAAGTAAATAAAACACCTTTACTGATTCTCCAAATGGTATGATTTATGAGACGAGTCTCTCTTGAATTAAAAATGGTAACTTGTTAAGGTGAGACGAGAGGATAGTAAGAAGCAAGAATATTAAACGGGTGTTCACAATGTGTTTTTGTTTAAAAATGGAATTAGATTTCTTAAGAATGAGTGGTTGAGATTTGTGTAGTACATGTGGGTTGTGCAAATATGTGGATGTGATTGGGTTGACTAGATTCTATTTTTAAATAGAAGTAGAATATGAACATATGCTAAGTTGTGCATATTAAAATCCAACATTCAAAGACACACTGCACAACACATCACCTAAGAGAAGATAAGGTCTCCCCAAAAAGAAAGCCAAGAGTAAAGAAAAATATAGGCAGTGAAAATATTTTCTGCTCAGGAAAAATATAGACAGTGAAAATATTATCTGCTCTACTCGTCTTGTGATTTCTGTCCACAATAACAATATGAAATATATACATTTCCATATAGTTCATATAAGTAGCACAAAGTTGCCTCAGAATTCTAGATTCCACATTTTCCCTACAACAAACTACCATACAAGTCCAACTATAGATTAGACTTCTCATCAAGAGCTCAATCAAATGTGCCTCAGAATTGTAGATTCCACATATTCCCTACAACCAACTACCATACAAGTCCAACTGTATATTAGACTTCTCATCAAGAGCTCAATCAAAATCAGCCTAGAATTGAACATAAACAAGTTTGACCACGGTTTTAACTCATAAATTCTTTTAGAGGCTAGTGAGCTGGATGCCATGTAACCGAGTTGCTCAAAAATTAGTTAGAATGTTAAACAATAAAGTCCTCCAGAGTGAAAATAAACCCTTAATGAATCTTATTTCTAACTGCAAATGTGGAAATAGGGGCTTTGGCGAAGAGATTAGTATCACTGGAACAAAGTAAGGATCTTCAAGGAAATACCTCACTTCTTGAAACCATAACAAACAACATAACCTAAAATTTGGCAATGTTTTGAGAACTTTTAACCTAGCCATAACGAAAATCCCAGCTCCAATGAGTTCTTTATGAAATTTGTTATAGTTGTAGAGTAATCATTTCCCTATTAACTCAACGTTAGACGGTCTGTCAAGACTCTCTCATAACAGTTTTGGAATTTATCCCCTAACGTTCCCCTACAAGAAGCCCCTACAAGAAGATGGCCTGTTTGATAACACAAATCTTGACATCTAATTTCTCCTTTAAGCTTTTGATGGAAATTATTTATTTTATTAATTAATTAAATTAAATTTTTTTTTTTTTGAGTCTTGAGGTGGGGGGTTGTCTAATACCATAAGACTAAATTGGTCAAAGAATTGTTTTATTCCTCAATTTCTAAGAGATTGACAACATTAGAACGTTAACTACTTATAGGCTATAAAAGGAAACTCTCCTCTAACACAAAGGAAAATTAACTCCTTCAAAAGTTAGCACCCGTTTGAAAAGGGGATAGAGTGAAAAACCTTTCTTTTTTTTTTATTAAAAATTTTATTAATATGAAAACAAATTCTTTTTGAAATTTAAAAACCTAAATGGAATATCTAAATTAACAACTAAATTCAAAATATATATCCGATGAAATAGAATGCTTAGAAGGGATATAACGAAATTCTTTGATTGGCTCTTCCCAAATCGGTTTATAATCTATTTTGAATTTTGGTAAATTTTGTATATAAGTGTTATTATTTGATATGATGGGTTTTTGAGGTGTCAATTATAGTTTTTGACACGTGTCATAAGAAGTACAATTATTAGTTGGATTATAAACCAATTGGTTTAAAATTGGATTCCAAAAAGGCACTTAGATACTTTGATAATGCATACTGATTCCAGGAATATAGAATCATATTACTAAAGAATTACAAACTACAAAAAGAAACAAAATGAATTATCTGATTTCTACAAGTTCCAGTGGTGGTTACAACTTGTCCATGCTTCCATTAGTGAAAAGCCATAAGACACAAATCCTCCTCAATAGAAAATTTTGGTACTGTTTGAGGAACTCTTTAATAGACTTAAGACGCACCAACATTTTTATCCAATTTGCAGACCATGTTATTTACATTGTGCGACAGCCGCATAAAAAATTTGGTTTGCGCTACTCCAGTTCTTCGTGGAGTAGAAGCAAACGGCTACCCCAAGGAGCTTTATGTCTTAGTCCAAAAATATTAGAGGCACCCTTAGAGAATGTTAAAGCATGCCCTATACCAGCAACTACCAATAAAAATTCCTTGCGTAAACTGGTGAAATAATGCTAAATCCAAATCTACTGAAGACCCTCTTGCCTATTGGCAGTTTATTGCTTTTAATGCCAAGGACTGTCACTCCATCACTGATCACTGGTTTATTTATGCTACAACTTTGTTATATCTTTAAACTCAAAGAATTCAAATTTTGGAGTTAGCTTGAATACAAAATCTGAATATGGGACTATAGCTAATGTCACAAAACGGATAGATGATCCATTCTCCAAGTACTTGGTCTCAATCTTCCTCTTGATCCAGCTGTGTTATGTGATGATCTAGAAGTTGTTGCTATCATTACAAGTTCCTTCTTCCATGCTCATACTAATGCATTGAGATCTTTGTTGAAGTTACCAAAGAAAAGACTCGCTAAGCCACACAACTTACCACATTTTCAAAAGTTGAAATCCCAACTCAACATCTAGAACTTCCCTTTCATTTGAGATAGGGCATTGAGAAATTCAAAGACACTCAGCTAATTTTGAGGACATTTCTTTCATATCTCTCAATAATTAATGCCAACAAAGTGAAGCTGTTTCAAGAATGAAGATCGTCCTTATTCCTTCCGGCTTCTGTACACTTACAAAATTATAGGTAGATTCATTGTTCAATTATGGTTTCAGCAGTACAGTGCACTGGATAAGTGTATTTCACGTTTAAAAATCAGCCCGCTAAGTTTAAAATTTCCCCATAAAGATAAACAGCAAAAAGTACAAATCCCACATTGTTTGCTTGTCAATCCAAATGCCCACCAACACAAGAATGGGAATACAAATACTGCCCCCTACCAAAAACAAGAGCACCCAAACTTTATACCTGCTTATAAGCATCCGGAAGCCGAAAAGTCCAAGCATGGTCGACTAAAAAGACATCCGATTCTTTTCCATGAAGGGCGCGGTTAGTACAAGCCTTCTCTGCCGTCCATCCTCCACTGGCTCCACCTGGAAATAGTTCCCGCCGTCAAAAGTATACGACTTGAGCTTCTGAAAGAGCATCCGATGAAGGGAGTGCGGGAGCCCGGATGCCGCCAAAAGGACGCCGTGCACTTTCACAAAGTCTTCGTAGCTCTGATTCGGCGGAGAGGCGGGAGCCTCCGTGGTGGACATTTTGAAAGATGAGTTCCGATCAGGCCACTCCGCGAGCAGGATGGCGGATGTTTTGGAAATGGTTAAAAAGGGTTCTACGAGGCTCTATACTGACATCGCACGTGGGATGTTTAATGAGAGCATCTCCAAGGGGCTTATTATATAAATAAATCGGGCTCTGAGTTTAGAGCTTGACCACTAATTATAGGGGATTACGTGTATTTTAGAGGGCCATATTAAAATACACGTGGTCCCCTGTTTGGTGTTCGGGCTCCAAACTCAGAATCCGATTTGTTTCTATAGAAAATTTACTAAGATGATAAGGATTTGTTTAATGCTCTTTATTTAACTACTATCTCAAAAAAATGGTTCATGTCAATTTTACACACAGATTAAGAAAAGTTCATTTAATAATATTGAAAAAATAAAGTTTAACATCATCTACCTATTATGTCCTTTCATTTATTAATTATTTCACTTTAATAATTTTATTTTTAATAAATGTGCTCATTAAATGGGGTATATAAGAAAACTCATATTTCAACTAATTTTTAAAATAGAAACTGGACTATTTTGAGACAGATGAAAGAGGAAATATGGACTATCTTTTTAGGACGGAGATAGTAATTTATAATTTTCTATGCTACTGATTTGACATTTAATTTGATAACTATTTAATTACAACTACATAAAAATATTTTTGAATTCTCAATACACATTTTACATTTCTCCTCATTATAAATTCTCTACACTTTAATATTTAAAAAGTATCAAACAAGCTCTAAGACGTAGAGCCGTCTTCTCCTAATAAATACATTTGTCTCAAACCAATTGTCCAATTCTAATTTTTTTTATCTTCATAAACATTAAGGAAAATATAGTAATTAATATTGTTAGAGATGCAAAACTTTAATATTATTTTCTTAATATATATCCTTTCATTTACCCCCACCATTCAAAAAGATAATTCGATAGTTAATTTCACACATATTAAAAAATGATAGTTAATATAGTTGAACAAAAATTTTCAAGCACCTCCTGGAAGTTTTGTTGAAAAACTTCCGGCCCCATATAGCGTGTATGCATGTAGGTCATGTGTATTTCAAACTTAAATTATGTATATTTTAAATTCATATAGTATGCATTCATGTATGCCCTATAGAAGGAAAGTTTTTTAACAAAACTTCCGGAAAGTGCTTAAAAGAAACTTCATTATTGAAACATTAAATTTTACTTATAATGGATTAAAATTACGTCAAACGCATAAATAGTTGATGTAGAGTAGTAACAAAATATATTTAGTTACGGGCACATGTGAAAATAGAAAATTAAACATTTGTCCAATATGATAAATAGTTTATTTTTTTGGGATGGATATAGATAGTATACTCGAGTATTTTTGTCGGATTGGGGGAGTATTAAATATTCAGCTTTAAATATTATTTTGATGATAGCAATGTACATCAAATATGAGTGTAAAAGAAAACTATTGTTTTGACTACATTTTTAAAGGGAAAGTGACATATATTTTGGGATGAATAAAAAGGAAAATTGAACGAAATTTTCAAAGGAAATAGATCAAGTCCAAAAATAGAGCATAGTCTTTCACGTGTCATAAATTTAACAAAAGTAATCTAACAAAAATAGCTTGACTACTTTTGTTAGATTTGTGCACATGAGTGATCAGGCTCTAAAAATGTAGTTTCATCTATCTCCTCAAAAAGATTGAAAATTAAACTATCTTCATAGGATAGAAATAGTACATCTAGTGCCAAATAGTGTCAAATGTCTGCGTAACGTATATCTGAGTATGGTATATCAATTGATAGCCGGCTTTAACTCATAAGTTGGATGTAGCACTCTCAAATACATGTGATCGAAAACGTTTATAGCATTAGATGTGATATTTGATATCATTTTCCTCTTTCCCCAACTAAACATTATTTTTGGGAGTTATATGAAAAGGTTGATTTATTGAAAGTTGATTTTCTAGAGTGACTCAATTTGTGACGCAATTGCTAGATACTTAAGTTACTAGAAGAGGTAATCACACTTACCTCTCATTTAATTTGCCTCCCCACCCTACTCTCGTTTGCATATTTATATGGAAAAAAATTAATTTTTTAGGAGAACAAGTGGTGTGATTGTTCTAAAAGAAATTATTGATAAATGAGAAAAAAAATTTAATAGTGCATGCGGTTCTTATTAAAATTTGACTCTAATGTGAAAATTTATACCAGTTGAATATTTTTATGTACATCTCCATCCCACAAAGATAGAGTAGTGGGTAATTTTAAGTAGATTAAAAAACAGTGGATAATTTATTAAAACATTAATTTAATAGGTATTTTTCTAATGTTACTTTTTATGTCTAATTAATCATATGAGTGTCTATTAAAATTCATTTTAAATCAAAGTATCAAAATAGTAATTAAGTAAGGGTAAATATGGAAATAATAAATTAAATACACTTTAGACATAGCAACTGGACTATCTTTTCGGGATAGTTTAAAATGGAATATTGGACTATATTTTTAGGACGGAAGTAATAACTTTTTTATCTTTTTTATCATATAAAGCTCAATAGTTGCGCAAATGATTTCCCGCCTAAAATTTCAGGCTACTTTTGAAATTTCGTGTTTCGTTTTTCCCAAAGTTGAAATTGGAAATCATTCCTAGCACGCATACTGCATTGGATTGTGAACCGAACTGTGCATGGGTTGTTGCAGGGCTTCTTGAAAGTGCTAAGCAGCTTGCCTTGTGTCGTGCATCTATCGTCTCAAACGATACGTAGCAGCGCAGCCTTAGCGTCGTCACTCGATCCACCCTTTGCGGTTGAATGCTAAGTCAGCTTTTCCCTCACTCAGACCAGTACTAGCTACCCGTACTCAGCAACCGATTCACACAATGACAATGGCAAGAAATGCACTCGACATTCGGATAGGAACGCAAATGAACTATATATAATTGCAAACGAAGTTTTACAATGGTTGTGGACACTTTCTCTCTCTAGACTCACACTTAGCCACTCTACTTATAGGCTCAACCCTTTGGAGCGAACGGTTGAGATTGTTTAGATCCAACGGCCAAAATCGACCCTCCAGAATATTCTATAAGTCTCTACAAGAACATACAACTATTTACAACATTCTTATATAGCCGGAATGTTCTAGGCCAAACTAGATCCACCAGGCCCGGTCCAGCCCACCGGTTTCCAGCACATCCCCAGAACGTTCTACCGAATTCTGGGACGTTCCACAGTGTTCTAGAACGTTCCACAACATTCTAGCTATTTCCATCAACACTCAACCCCGAAACCTTTCAGAACAAACACCGTCCAGCAAGTCCTTTAAGATTCCGAAATGTTCCACGTCCCTCTGGGTCAGCCGTCCTCACGGCCATTCCACTCGGCTATGAACTCATATCCCCTGTCGTTCATCGCGTTTGCGCCCCTTCGGCCTTCAACCCTACGAACGTGCCGTCTCTGATACGTCTTCCACACTCCGTGTACGCCTTGGCCTCGCTAGTGTGCTACCTCCTCAGCCGTTTCATGTGCGGGGCGTAATACTTTCCTCGTCTATTTCGGCGATGCCCTCGTCGCAATGAGACTTTGGCGATGCCCGACGTGTTTGATCGTTTCCAAGTATGTGACCTCTACGTGGCTGGTCCCCTCGACTAGCTACATCTCTGATAACATGGTTGCACTTGGTGCCTCCACTAACTGGATCATGATATGCGCCATCCCTTCAAGCATGTACAACGCGTTCTTGCCCGGTATCAACGCGGCATTGAACTTTGTCATGAAGTCCAAGCCTAACACTATGTCGTGCCTGTCCATCGGTGCTATAGAGAAGTCCACCCGTGAACTCCACGGTCTAAGGTATAGCGGCACCTCACTTGTTATGCCAACAATCAGTTTGGCCTCCGCGTTCACTGTCTTGAACCATCTATTTCCCCTCGAGACTTAGATGTCTAGCCGACGTGCCTCTCTCTCAGTCATAAAGCTATGTGTGGCCCTTATGTGTCCACCAGCGCCCTCACTTTGCACTCATTGACGCTGACTTGGTCGAACAACAAGCGTTTCCCTTCTAGCATCTCATTAGCTGGCTACTGCGCCTTCTAGCATCTCGATTGTCCTTTGGCTTCTCAACGATTGCCGCCAATGATCTCCTACACACGAAACACCCGCTCTTTAGCCTGTACATCCCTTTATCGGCATCTTGTTCCTTGGGCTTTTGGGGACCGATGTCCTTGCCCTTCCATTGCTGGCCGCCCATAGGCTGGGACGACGTTGCCACGGTGCCTCCCCCATCTTTGGCCTTGTCCTCCTTCGGCCCCCTTCTCCTTGGGCCGTCGTTCGTGTGGTAGTCCGCCAAACTCTCTACAACGGTTGTGGCTTCGTCCATGTTACGAACCCCAAGCCTTAGCAACTCTACGCATGCCTAATTTTGGAGGCCGTCTGTGAAGTAGAAAAGCAAATTGTCCTTCGCTATGCTCTGGATTCGAAGCATGAGTGTGGTGAATTCGTTAACGTACTCTTGAACCATTGTCTTATGCTTCTACTCCCTTAGCCTCTTGTAGGCCTCGTAGACGACGTTCTCAGGGTAGATTGCCGTTTCAACTCCCGTTTGAAGTCATCCTCCGTATGGACCTTGTAAAGGCCGCGCTCAATGTCGGCATAATATAGCAATGCCTTGTCACCAAGGTACATCGTGGCATGCCTCATTATGGCTTGGTCGTTAACAAGGTCGATGCCGTCGAAGTACACCTCCATGTGCCACAAGAAGTCCTCGACCGCCTTGGCATCCCGTTTGTCATTGAACTCCTCGGGCTTCAGGTAGTCCACCATTGACGTGCCGGCATCCGAACTAGTACCCATGCTAGCTGCCATCTTGCTCGTCGCGGAGTCTTTGCTCACCTCCTCGCAAAACTTGTTGAATTGGGCTTGGATAGCTGTTACCATATCCTTCACCAAAACCTTCAATGCGGCCACGTCCCGTCGAACCATGTCTTGCTCGACCTTGAGCACTTTGAGTTATCCTAATGCGTGCTCCTCCAAGGTGGCCAGATTCCATTCAACAGACTCAATCCAGACAGCTTTGTGTGCAAAGACAGTTGGCAAATCAACATCCTCAGCAAGGTTTTTTACCTTGCTCTTACTTTAGTGCCTCTTCGTCTTGCCATCCTTGGGAACGGCCTCACGTCCTCAACCGTCTGTGCCACCCGTCAGCAAGAGGTCACCCAATGTGGTTTCCAATACGTTCTCCCTGTTAGCCATATCTCGATCACTCATCAATAATCAGTTCCCAACGTCGACTTAGCTCTGGTACCACCTGTCACGCACCTATCGTCTCCACTGATACGTAGCGCGTGGCCTTAGTGTCGTCACTAGATATGCTTTTTGCAGTTAAACGCTAAGCCAGCCTTCCCTCACTTGGACCAGTACTAGCGACCCGTACTCGACAACCGACTCACACAACAACAATGGCAAGAAATGCACCCAACTTTCGGCTAGGAATACAAATGAACCATATACAATTGCAAACAATATTTTGCAACAGTTGTGGACACTTTCTCTCTCTAGACTCACACTGGGCCACACTATTTATAGGGTCAACCTCTTGGCTATGTTCTAAAAAGCGAGCCTAGGTGCGAAACGCCCCTTCCATGCCTCGCTTATGAGGTAAGCGGTGAAAAAAGCGGTCAACGGTTTTCGTTAACCGCCTAGGCGCGCTTACAACAAAAGCTGTTGACTGCTATTTTTTTTCAAAATGTTGAACATTTTTGCCATTTATTAGTTAATGGTCTAAGACTCTAAGTAGTAATAACATCAGGGCATTTTTTTGTTTTGGGCCATTGGGGCTTTTTTTTTTGTTTTGGGCCATTTGTTAAGGTGTATAATAGTTAATCTTCATCTATAAAGTAAGACTCGTCCATCTTTTGCCTGTTGAAAATATTAAATTGTATAATATCTCTTAAAATTATAATGTAGATATAATATTTATGATTTTAAATGTGTTTTTCAATTTAGTATATATTAATTTAAATATTTAACATCTTTAAATTGATTAAAATTTAAAAAAAAAATTGAAAAACGCTTTTTAACACTTAAGCGCCACCTAGGCATGCTTAAGCTTGAAGCTTCGAGGTCGTCGCTTTTCCACGCTTCACGCTTTTTAGAGCAGTGCCCCTTGGAACGGACGGTTGAGATCGTTTGATCCGACGGCCAAGATCGACCCTCTAGAATATTCTACAAGCCTCTACAAGAATCTACAACTATCTACAACATTCTTACATGGGCCGGAATGTTCTAGGCCTAATTAGATCCGTTCAGCCCCGCCCACCAGTTTCTAGCACGTCCTAGAATGTTATGTCAAATTCTGGGACGTTCCACAATGTTGTAGAACATTCCACAACGTTCTAGCTCCTTCCAGCAACGCTCGGGCTCGGAGCCTTCCAGAACGAACACTTTCCAGCAAGTCCTTCATGCTTCCGAAATGTTCGACGTCTTTTTAGGTCGGCCGTCCTCGCTGGCGTTCCACTCGGCTGTGCGCGCATGACAGGCTGCGCCCATTCGGCCTTCTGTCCTGTCTGCATGCCGTATCTGATGCCGTCTACCGCACCCCGTGTGGGCCTCGATCTTTCTCACTTACTGCCTCCTCGGCTGTGTCACGTACGGGGCGTGACACTTGGGATGATAGAGACGGTCATTCGTCAAATCTGGTAGCAACAATATTTATCTGAGAGAGAGAGAAATTGAGAGCTAAGGAACTGGAGAGTGGGAGAGGATAAAGAGTGGTAGATTGGTGTTTGGATTTTCTTTCTAGCATTTAGGCTATTTTCATCTTCATTATTGGCTCGTAAAGACAATTGTTGGCTCTTAATGACAACACCACCGTGGAGCGAGCGAGAAGGGCAGAGAGAATGAATAATTTGACCCCAAGGTTCCTGAAATCAAGTGTAGTTTGTATGGATTTGACGAGTCTCTGAATATAGAAGAGTGGAGATAGATACGGAGGAGAAGAAAGCCGATGAGAAACGTGCCATTGATGGAAGAAAACTTGTCAATCCTTTCATTAATTTGTTGAGTAATTTACTATTCTTCCAGACAAAAGTTTTTTTATTCTGCCATAGATGGAGATTGTACTTTTAATGCCTCTGGAATTGATTATATAATTTCAAGAAGTTAAACTTGCTCACTGTGGGCTTTCTTACGTCATAGTCTCCATCATGGGTTCTTAAAGTGGTGGAATGAATTTAGCTTTCTTCTTTATTTCTTTTGTCAGTTAGGAGTATCTCAGCCTCTGATTATGGTTTTTATGAATGAATTATATACCCAAATGAAAACCCTTCTAAGATTTACTCTTTAATATCTCTAAATTCATATGATATTATTTAATGGATCAGAGTCCACAATGAAGCACAAGTTTGTACACTGACAATCAAATAGCTCAAGCAACAGATTAAATATTGAGAGTTTTACAAGTATACATCTATATCCCATGAACTTGCGGGATGTTATGAACAGATCATAAAACAGGAGTTTAATAATGTTAAGTTATTCTGCAGAACTGGACACTGATAGTGAGTTATTGGGAGTGCAGGTTGTTAGTAATGTGGAAATGACTGTGGACTTATACTGCAAGGACAGTTTGTTTCTCACTTGAAGTTGCAGTTAATTTTTAGTGAAGCACCTTCAATTTTTTCATCTATTTTTCTCATTCCTCTGATATCCAAGATTTATTCATTCATCAAGAAGGATTTAATTTTATTTCTATCTATTGAATCAAATGTTACCTTAATGGTATGTAATGTGCAATAAGAAACTTCTTTTCTCTTCCAAACGACTATAAGGAAAACATGTTATGTGATCCTATTTTGGTGTGTATTCATCTCAAATATTTGTTTGTTTTATATGGCATCATTTTTTAGTTACCTATAATTATGACTAGGCTAGGGTTTTTCTAACAAAACACATATGGTTCCTTCTTAGGAACAGATCTGCATAGGTGGCGCCCAGTCAGCGCCACTATGGATAATTGAATAGAGTCCACCTCAAATTAATCAAAACCCCCCAATCCCGTCCTTACAAAAATCACGTCGGTAGTCTCTCCCCTAACACCCCCACACAGGCCAAATTGAGCGGTGAACCCTTCCCTCACATTTGAAACTCGCCCAAATTCAACCGGCGGTCAGAGTAGTCATCGGCAACTTTACGAACCTCAACGCACTCATTCTTGTCTCCGGCAACCAAAACTGCAAATTTTCTCAGTAGGCTGATCAAGCTAGTTATATATCAGTAGTTTTTCTTGAATTCTTGAAAATTTCTCTCCCTACATATGCATGGATGCTTGAACTAATCGTTCTTGGTGGTTTTCATTATAGAACAGGTAATCAATGGGAAAGATTAGTTGAATAAACAAAACGAAATCTTTAAAACAATTAACAAAAGAAAACTTGTTATTTTTAAACAGATATCAAAATCCTAATATAGCACCTAACCCAACAACCACATTCATCCTTATTTCGGAGAGCCCATTGGCACTTTGGCAGTAGAGAGAGAAATGTAAGAAACTTGAACTTTGAAAAAAAAAATAATAATAAAGGCGGTTAAACCTTGCGTTCGAGGCAGCAGCCGTTCGAGACTCTGGCGGTCGTGTCTAGCTAGCAGAGTGCTCTTCTTGGCCGACGGAGTTCTTGGGTGGTCGTCCTTTTCTCCCCCGCCGAGTGGTCCGCCACAGGTTAAGCTGGATTTACTATTGATCAAACTCAGAAAAGGGAGGGAGGAGCATGCGAATTCAGAAAAGGGATGGATAGGTTTGGGCATGCGTTTGTGTTTAATTGGTGGAACCCATAGCATCTTAAAAATTAGGGAAATTTTAATTCTTTTTTGGCCTCATTCGTCCCCTTCGTTACGAGATGTGGCGCTGTTACGAAATATAGCGCTGAATTAGCACCACATTAGGAGATATGGTTCCATCTTGGAGCCAGATATGTTTCTCTAAAAAAACTCGACTATTGTGTTCTGTCATTTTAAATTAAAAAGAGTCTTTGCATGAAAACAATGAATCATATCAATTTGCACAAGTGCCGATAGAAAGAGGGGGCTATACAAATTTTGTTTGCTAAAAATGATTTCCTTATTCCCATTTTTGGTTGTCTTGCTTCTAGAGGGGCTTTTCCATGTCAATTTGGTTGTCTTCCTTATTCCCATGTTATTGCTTGAGTGGAAGACGTTTATTTAAAGAATAGAAAGGGTTGCAGTCAGTGTATGAAGCACTGTCAAGATATGCAAGGTGTCCTGTCAGATTGGACACATCTAAAATCCCAAAATAGAACACGATGAGAAAATACCCTGAGTTTTGGAAGTTGCTGTGCTAAGGGTGTCTAAATCTAATTTTATGTTGAAGAGAACGGATTAAAAAGAAAAATAAAAGTAATGACGTTTTGGTTTTCGAACTTAATTTTCAAAAGTGGAGGAAACCTTTGCTGAATTGTGGGTAAAGGCCAAATCCACTTTTGCTAAGGCAATGAGGAAATTAATTAGCAGCTTTCCTTTCAAGAACCAAAATTTATGGTTCAGCCCTTCAACTCAAATTCAATTCAAAGGAAATAAAACCCAGTTCGGTTTTTGAATTTCTGCATATTGCTTCGGCGAACGTCATTTGATAAAGCTCCATAACCATTTGATGTAACAACTCATCTCCATCAGCCATCCTTCAAATTTTGATATTTTCATTCTACTATGTTTGCTTCCCCGATATTTCTAGATGCACAACATGGATGCAAGAGCCACAATTAACATTATCATAAAATTCATTCAACAATTTGCAAATTGCAACGTATGTTTAATTTAAGACTGTAAGCACATTAGAATCTATTCATATTTCTTAGCTTTTCTTCTGTTATGTTCTACTCATATACATGATATTTTAGCCTAAAAATAAGTTAATATTACCATGTTGAGATATATTTTGGTATAGAAGAAGTAAATATGTACACAAAAAAGTTACGTTAACAAGTCTAGATGAAAAATATTTGAATTTATAAGGGGTACTCATCTATAGAAGTGTCTAAGATAATTCATTGCGGCATGATTGAAGCATCATAGTAGTTAAAATTTTGTTTGTAATTGTTTAGGACTTGTCTCTACTAATGAGGTGATCACACAAGTGAAAACTCCATCCAAAGTGTCAATTCAGTAACATAACGAGGACGTACCAAGCAATAATTTGATAATTTGAATGATGAGGATCATTCTTCTATTAAAATCAATTAATAAATTCAAACTACAATTAAACGTTTTAATCATCTGTTTTTGAATTTCATTATTGATTAAGTTTGGAGTTTGGATTACAATTGCACATGTCCGGTTAAAATTCTAAATATGGTTTTTTTTTTTAAAGGAAAAACTTAACTTTCATTAATCATAGGATCGTCTAATACATCAAGCATAAGCTGTCTCTTAAGCCACTCGGAAGCTGAGTTCATAATACAAATATTAGGAGAAATTCTAGTATTCCTTGTCACTTTATGTTCTACCTTATTTGCTTGTCAGGGTGCAAAAGTAATAGTGAAGTTGTCTTATCCATAAAGAGATCTTCGAGTATCTTCAATATTTAGCCCAAACTCCGTGGCATTATATTCATGTCTATGGATTGCTTCAACTACAACTTTTACATCTAGCTCAATTGTCGCAGCTTGATAGCCTAAGGATTACAACCGCAAAATTGCCTCATGAGCACCAATAGCTTCTTTTCTTTAACACCTAATTATAAAATTCACTAAATTAATGAAATGGAATTTTCGACCGAATCTGGAATTTAACATCTTTATAATTGTTAGTCTGATTTATCTTCATTGATGAATTTTCAACTTATAATCCTCTGTTCAATTTACCTTGATCGATGAATAGCTGATCTTCTTTCCTTTTCTTTTTCTTTTTTTTTTTCTTTTTGGTTTTTTTTTTACAAATTTATTTTGTTAATGGCATTTCTGTTTGGTTTTTTAAAATCTTCTTTTTAAAATCTTCTTAGCATTGTAGTATAAATTATCTTGTCAACGATTTATATACCCGTGCAATGCATAGGCGTAACACTAGTTTATAGAGTTAAAGCCCCCCAAAAACAAGCACTAGAATTACTCATAATAACCCTTATTTAAATAGCCAAAACTTATTTAAATAGCCCAAAATTTCAAGTCAACGAGTGGTCCAATTAATAATCAATGTAAAATTGTAATCCCTAAAAAATTGTCACATGCACATAATCTAAGCTGAATTTGCATGATTTGTACCCAATCAATATCCATTTCAATAAATAGGATAATTAAATATATGATGTGGACAACAAAAATTGTAGCGTGGATATAACCAAAGGAATTCTAATAGCTGCAATCCTCCCCAATACAATCCTGACGTTTCGGGGTAAAAAAGTGATGAATTTTTTCACCACGTTTTTACTTCAAAAATTGTCAGAAATGCTAACTGGTCAAATGAAACAAAAAGTTAAAAGAGCAATTACAGACTGTTCGAAACCATTTTTATATGCAAGTCTTTCCACCGCAGCCCCCCACCTAGGTTCCCGTTTCTCGGGAGCAAATTTGTCCGCCAAAGGGAAAAAAAAAAAAAAAAAAAACTCCCGCACAGCCTCCGCAGTCTAACAGCACACCACCAAAAGAAGAATTCAAAAAAGGAATAGAAAGTATATACAGACATGCAAAGACATGCGCACACAGTTCTAATCAAAAAAGATGTAACAAAGCAAATTATGTCGAACTTCTTGAGGTTGAAAGTCAATACTAGCAGGTAAACTATACCGAGTATCTGTCATGTTGTATCAGAATTTGTAAAAATGGCCTCAATTCTGTCCAGTGATGCCTGTAGACGTCCAGAATTCATGTTGAACAATGGTTCATCAGTGCCCAAAGCCCTGTAGAGGTCAATTTTTCAGCCAAGAGTTCTTGAGACCAGACAAGTATTGAATAAAAAGACGTCCAGAATGCAGTAAATTCAAATAGAAGAAGATAACTGACCCGGTAATTTCCGGAAGAACGTAATCTGCTCTCCACCCAAAACGGAA
>CAVNYN010234888.1:0-24523 GCA_963692815.1 Nyctanthes arbor-tristis
AAATCCTGAAGGAATGACTCGTATGTAAACATACATAGATGATTTACCTGCTCAATTAGGTAAGTGATATGGTTGAGACCATACTTCACGATGATAGGCTTCTTAACTTCAGGAGCTTTTCCCTCTGCCTCAGCTTGAGCTCTCTTCAAAAGGCGCTCTTTCTTTTGAGCTCTGTCCTCAGGCCTGTACTTGAGGAGCATCTTAAACAGATTTGTTGCTGTACGATCATAAGAAATCCAATCAGTATCAAAAACATCTCCAAATGATTGAAAAAAATAATAAATAAAGGGTAGAAGCTGGATAATAACAAAATAAAACATAATAATTGATACTTGAATGACCACCAAAATAACACGGTAGGATAATTTTTTTTTTTTTTTATATATAAATCCAAACGGTTGGATAAGTGTTAAGAGGTGTCCATACTGTAAACTCTATATCAGTAAAAAAAATCAGGTTATTAACAGAGTTCACATAATAGGGTTTGTCCCATTTCAGGAGTGCCAGAACACACAGAACTGTCTTCATAAAATTAACAAGAAAGAAAAAATTATTGGAAACTTTTTACTAAGCACTAAACATGCACATGGAAAACAATAAACATTAACACCGGAGGAACCTATCTCAGATTCAGACGTAACACTATTACAAATAACATAAATTTTCAAATACTGATTAATTTCTAATAGACGATGATACAGTTACAGAAGCAGAGCATATAGAGGACTTAATCCAAAAATAAGATAATATGACAGTGGCAAGCGACTCTAGAGCAGACAAAAGCTATAATATGCAGATTAATCATTAGAAAGGAAAAGAAGAAATTGTATGCACATTAGTCTTAATTTTTATCATAAAATAGATACATAAAAATACATATCCAGCAAGCCATAAGCAATAATAAAAATGGGAATTATTAGCAACAAATGGCAAACGAAGTAAAAGATAGAGGAATGTAATTACAAATATATAAGAGGGTAAAAAGGAATAAAAACCGACCAAGGTTCTTATCCAAGGTTTTGGAGA
Organism: Nyctanthes arbor-tristis; assembly: GCA_963692815.1. Taxonomy (NCBI): domain Eukaryota; kingdom Viridiplantae; phylum Streptophyta; class Magnoliopsida; order Lamiales; family Oleaceae; genus Nyctanthes; species Nyctanthes arbor-tristis. Next base: position 1,027 of record CAVNYN010234888.1, read on the forward strand.
ACTGGTTAATTGCCGGAGGAACCTTGAGGCGCTGCTTCAATATCATCTTTTTCCTTTGGATTCGAACAACTTTCGGCCATTTCACGAAACGGTGAAGATCCTTCTTCGGCGGCAAAGCTCCACCAATTCCAAACTGCTTCGGTCGCTTCTCGAACAGCGGATTCACAACCTTATCCGCTTTCTTCTTCGCTGGAAGCTTCGCACCCTTCTTTGGAGCCTACAATTATCATTTTTCATGTAAAAACCATCGGAGCGAAAAGATCAAATAGCACGCAAATTTGAGATAGCAATATTCAAAAGAAAGTGTAGATTGCCTACCATTCCTCAGATTTGAGAACCTAGAAATTGAGAGGCGCACGTTCTGTTCTGCTATACCCGGCGGACAGCCCCTCCCCTGCAATTAGGGCTTATTAGACAACGGCGCTTTTTGTAAGGTGGTAAATCTCAGAAAAGGTCCCTGACCTTTCAAAAATCCACACAAACAGATGATTTCCATCAATTTCACAAATGGTCCTTTTGTGAGAAGGTCCCTAACCTTTCAAAAATCCACAACAGATCCGGACTATTTAGTCTTCACCTTCCGTCTCAATTTTATTTATTTAATTTTTTTTATACCTCTTTTTATTCACTTTCAATTAAAATGATGATATTCTCTATGCCTATCTCATTTACAGCACCTCATAATCACACGGCATATTCTATAGTGTCTAATGATTTATGTGACATAACTCATTAGACACCATAAGGGACCCATCTCTTATGGTGTCCAATAGGTGCCTGTCATATAACCCATCAGACACTATAAGATGATGTCCAATAGACATCATACAAAAACTGATAATCACACTCATACGTTGGAGTTGTTCTGAAGGGGAAAAAACTTCAGTGCTCCAGAAGCACTGAGTACTCAGTGCTCCGGCCACTGAATTTTTACCATTTGTATAATTAATGGTCCACTTAAACAATTCACACCCCCTCATTAACGCCGTTAACATTCCTGTCAATTCCATTTTCTTTTTCTTTTTTTTCTTCTTTCCCGTTTTTCCTTTACTGGTTTTATCATTTCACTTTTTTTTTTTTGTTCATTTGATGTGTTCGCCATTTGTCGATTGAAATGTTTTTCTTTTTTAGTTTTAATTTTAGTTTTTCATTTCACCATTTATTCATTTATTACACAACATATCATTTGTATATTGTTTCCTTCAACGTTCGCACATATGATATCAATACAAATTTTGATACCTAAAATTCAAGTGGTGTTTATTTCAAATTATAAGGCATTGTTGTTCCATTAATTTATATAACAACAAGAAACCATTGTTACTTTTCTTATCTGTGTAGTCGGCAAATCGCGAGCACGTGAAATGAAAAAAAGGTGAAATGAAAAATTAAAATTAAAACCAAAAAAGGAAAATATTTCAGTCGACAAATGGCGAATACATCAAATGAAAAAAAAAAAAAGTGAAATGATAAAACCAGAAAAGGAAAAACAGGAAAGAAGAAAAAAAAAAGAAAAAGAAAATGGAATTGAAAGAAATGTTAACGGTGAGTTGTTTAAGTGGACCATTAATTATACAAATGACAAAAATTCAGTGGCTGAAGTATTGAAGTTTTTTCCCACACTACCTCTTTATCCCCATTTTCTTTCTCCCCTCTGACCCCACTTAACTTTTTAGAAGAAAAACTCTTGAATTATATATATATATATATATATTCCATGTATAGAAAATAAAGATTATGCCAATTAAATTAGGAATATTCTTTTGTACATTAATTTGTTATTTGTATAAAAAAGAAATTTCTAAAAAAACTCCAGACAAACCATGATTCTGAATTTACCCGAGAGAAGAGATGCTATGTCTAAATTATTGTGAGAAGTTTTTTTGAATTTGGAGACAAAAAGTATATTATTTTCGGATAAGAACAAAAATAAGATAAAAAATTCACAGGAGGTCGATTTCTTGTCTTCCAGATGACCAAGACGGAAACCCTTTATTTTTCTTCTTTTCTTTAAACAGTGAGTCACCAGTTTACACTATATAGGAGAACTTTGTCCGCTGAAGAAGAAAAGTAGAATCTAAAAGCTCAAGGTTTTTACAAAGAAAAAACGAAGCTGATCCTAAAATCAGAGAAAGAACGAGAAAAGAACAAAGGAAGACTAGTGAAACATTCTAGTTCTAGCCATAACATTGTTTATTCCAATACAAACGGGAAACTGGTTTTCCATTGTCCAATTTCAGCAAGGGTAAAAAACATGGTTTTGGCCCATAATTTGTAGAATTTTCGGTGTATTTACTTCTGCATTGCACTTTTGCACGTTCAATCTTCTCTTTTTTGAAGGTTCAACTAATGTTGTGATCGTTGCAGGGTTTTCTGTTGCTGCTTGACTGCATCAAAGTTACTACGTGACCGAATGTATAATATGGGAATTGGGATGTATAGAGTCCCATGTAACTTTATTTTGTGGTGCTGAGAGCATGTACCAATGTACGATGACATTTTCATCTTATTTTACACCTTTCTGGATCTCCTAATCTTCATAAAGTTGAAGTGTGTCGCCTTTGTTGGTAACGATCAACAGATATTCTTGTTCAGAATTAGTCTTCAAGGAGTTCTATCTAAGGGCTAATAATTATTTCTAGGTAATTTATTTTAACGTTTAGTAATACACCCATATTTATATTTATAGATGCATAAGAAATCTAATTTTTGCTGAGTCAGCATATATATATAACCAATGTCTAGTTGTTCTTCTTATGTCATCTAGCTTGATGAGTTTCTGGTCAACTTGCATTGGGGAAAAATTTCTCAAACGAATGCAGAGAACCTTCTAAACATTTCAATTTTTACATAATATAAGCTGATGATTATGAAGCTCTTCAGGTCCATCAGTTTGCCCTGATTTCCAGGTAATAAATTTGTTTTCAAATTTCTACTTGCTGCACTTTAGAGCTCTATGTTGTTTCTTTGGTCTACTGTAGTTGAGAGGGGAGGTACGGTGTTTGTTTGGATTTGTGACTTGTTAACTACTGTGAGCAGCAACTGGTAGTAGCTCTGTTTACAGAGCAAGAAGGATTACAGGGCTTCTACATTGGAAGTACACAAATCTCAGTAAAACTATGCTGGTTAACCGGTGCCATTTTAACTTATATAAGTGGTGGATTGGATGACAACAACTATCCTTTTTCATCAACTCAATACATTTACGCACCCCGTCCGTCCTTCTAACTAATGACATGAGTTACCAACTTCATTTCATTTCAATTCCAACTCCTGATTTTGGTTGTTTCTGGGATTCAAGCTATGACCGGTTTTAATGCCCGAGTGTCCTGCATTAACGCCACGATAGTTGTTGGGTCCTGGTTGTCTGGATTGACAACAAAGAGGAGTCATCGACCATAACAGTAGACTCGGATAACTTGAAAATAATGTACATCAATGTTACCTTTAGTCAAACTTCTTGCTCCCAAACTCAATAATATAGATTTTTACCAATCTTGATGGTAACATGACATTTGCAAGTTGCTGGGCTTTAAATAGTGATGGTAGTCCGTTTGCCATGGATTAAAATAGTTATGGATAGCTTCACTCCATCTTCACATTAAGGATGAACCCAATTTCCATGACAAGTGGCAGTTGCAGAACATAAAATCTCCACCCAAAAGAATAAGCAAACATTTATATTGGAGAGAGAGTAGTAGATTGTATTATAACACGTTCAAGCACAGAGAGATGAAAAGACAGCCATAACCCGGCCAATGAAACATGACAAAAGTAACCTACAGCAGTTCGAATGTTGAAAAGAAGATCAAAGTACTTGAATTAAAAGTCTCAACAGCAACAAAATCATATGGGACTAAAACCTTGTTTACTAAACGATTAAGACATTCTTTGAGCAGCCTCCTTGGCAAGTATCTTTTCCTTTGCCTTCGCCTTAGCCTGGGATTTTGAACCCATAATCCCACCTCCCCATTTCTTTCTAGTCTCCTCATATTTATCGTTGAAGTTTGCCTACAATTAACAGCACAAGCATTGTCACTTTCTTTGCCCATCAAATAAAACTAACACCAAAATGGATTCATAGAACATGCATAAATGCTCTACCTTAATAGCCTCCAAAATCCTGCTGAACTCCAATTTGTCTTCGTTCCTTACCGAGGTCAAGCACAAGGCAGATGCTGTTTTCTTATGGACGATCTGCAACGTCAATTTTACATGAACTCAAATTCCAAATTAATTGTTACAAGGACGTCATGTTTGACAAAGAGAAAATCCACTTACGGTTCCCAATCTTGCCTTTCCCTTAACAATGCAATAGGGGATTTCCATCTTCCTGCACAATGCTGGGAGCCACACAACCAACTCAATTGGGTCCACATCATGAGCAATTACCACCAGTTGTGCTTTATTCTGCAGCAAACAATTGATTAGACAAGTTATCAGAGGTAAACCCTGAAGGAATGACTCGTATGTAAAAATATATAGATGATTTACCTGCTCAATTAGGTAAGTGATATGGTTGAGACCATACTTCACAATGATAGGCTTCTTAACTTCAGGAGCTTTTCCCTCTGCCTCAGCCTGAGCTCTCTTCAAAAGGCGCTCTTTCTTTTGAGCTCTGTCCTCAGGCCTGTACTTGAGGAGCATCTTAAAAAGATTTGTTGCTGTACAATCATCATAAGAAATCCAATCAGTACCAAAACATCGCCAAACGATTGAAAAAAATAATAAATAAGGGATAGAAGCTGTATAATAACAAAATAAAACATAATAATTGACATTGATACTAGAATGACCACCTACATTACACAGTTGGATAACTTTTAAGAGGCGTCCATGCTGTAAACATTATATCAGTAAAGAAATCAAGTAATCAACAAAGTTCACAAAATATGGTTTGTCCTATTTCAGTATTACCAAAAGCAATTCACTTCAGAACTGCCTTAACAAATTTAACAAGAAAGAAAAAAAATTATCGGGAACTTTTTACTAAGCGCTGAACATGCACACGAAAACAATAATCATTACCACAGAAGGAACCTATCTTAGATTCAGACGTAACACTACTACAAAGAATATAAATTTTCAATTAGACAATTATTATGTTCAAATAGGCAACAATTATAGAAGCAAAGCATAAATAGGACTTAATTCAAAAGGATGATATATGAAAGGGGCAAGCAAATCTAAAGCAGACAAGCTATAATATGCAGATTAATCATTAGAAAGAAAAAGGAGAAAATGTATGAATAATACTCTTTTATCATAAAATAAAGTAGATACATAAAAACACATAGATATCCAGCAAGCCACGAGAAATAACAATGGGAATTATTAGCAACAAATGGGAAACCAACTAAAAGACAGAAAACGAAATTAAAATTATAAGAGGGTAAAAAAGAATAAAAACCAACCAAGGTTCTTATCCAAGGTTTTGGAGAACTGGTTAATTGCCGGAGGAACCTTGAGGCGTTGCTTCAATATCATCTTTTTCCTTTGGATTCGAACGACCTTCGGCCATTTCACGAAACGGTGAAGATCCTTCTTCGGCGGCAGAGCTCCACCAATTCCAAACTGCTTCGGTCGCTTCTCGAACAACGGATTCACAACCTTATCCGCTTTCTTCCGATCTCTGGAAGCTTCGCACCCTTCTTTGGAGCCTATAATGAAAAAACCATCGGAGTGAAAAGATCAAATAGCAAGCAAATTTGAGATAGCAGCAATAGAAAAAAAATGTAGATCGCATACCATTTCTTAGAAAATTTGTGAACTCTGAATTTGAGAGGCGCAGTCGAACTTAAAACCCTAACCCTAAGTCCTGCTCTGCCTGGCAGACAGTTCCTCCACACACTGCAATTACGGTTTATTATACAAGGGGTCATTTTATATCCACAGAAGATCCCTAACGTTTTAAACATTCACACAATTGGCCCCTTTAGATGATGACCGTGATTTTCATCATCCTCTGTCCGTTAGATTCTAATAAAATACCTATTTTACCCTTATCAGAGCATAAGTAAAGAAACGAAGCAAAATATAATGTTTTATTATGTATTAACTGTACTTCATTTCTTAAATCGCTTGTACATTACGTTTCTAAAGCCGCTTAGACGCAAAGCGTGAATTGATTCTTTTTTGCATTTTAAGAGTTTAAAGATACAATTTTAAAGTTAGATTCCCTAAGTATAAATAAATTTAAAAAGACTAACAAAGAAGGGGGTAGATCGGAGCTTAATGCCACACGTATGACACAAATATTTAAGGAAAAATGATTTCAATCATGACATCTGTTATGTTTGTATTTGGGCTCATTTAATACTATAAACGTAAAATTGTTATTTTATTAGGATCTAACATAAAATGAATGGAAACTATCCAATATGACCATTCGTGTTAATTTTCAAAAGGTTAGGGACCGGGTGTTGAAAAAGGTTAGGGACGAATTTGACAGATTTGCTACATTTTTTGTGAAGGTTGGGGACCTTTTGTGAAATTTAAACCTTTTATAAGTGTAGATTGCATTAACGAGCCGAAATTTTGCATTTATTTTAAAGGTAATTATATTTACACAACTCTTTTTTACTAATCACACCACAAAATAAATACACTACAATTAAAAAGTAATTTTTATATATAAACCACAATTAGTTTACCAATTTAACCCTATATTTGAAACGTAAAACAAAATAAATAAATCATATACCACACTACATTCAATTCACCACACTCCATCTTGTACCTTTTTTTTTTTTGCAGTCTTCCAGTCCTCTAATCGGCAGCAGAAAAGATATTAAATGGAATGATGAAAAAGAAATGGTTGAAAAGATATATTCGAAGCATAAACACGAAGCTACGAATTATTACCATGAACAGGAAGTTGCCAAACACTATTAGCTAGGAATTGGAAGCATCAAATTAAAAAATAGATTACGAAAATTCTGATTAAAACATAAAAATAATAAGAATTTACCCCACTTGTGACATGTATATGAATATTGATGTCAATTTTGGATTCGATTTCAATAGCATGTATTTTTCTCAACCATTACATAGATTTTTCAAACATCGATGGTGCTAGAGTTTTCAATTGCAATATACTAAAGAAATAAATTGGGGTATTTGTTTGTGGTTAACATAAAAATTAGATTAGCTATTTATTTTGTGGTGTATTTAGAAAAATAGGTTTATATAAAAAGGTCATTTAAGTCATTAGTCATTGGCCTTTTTAGTAAATAAAAATAAAATTCAAAATGGCGGTGTGGTTAGTAGTAAGGGTGGTGTAGATATAACCACCCTTCATTTACAATTAGCAACCATCTAAGGGGATTTCTCTAGTGTGGAATATAATGAATTTTTTAAGACTTATGCATTTTAATAGAATTCAACATAATCTGTCATATTCTAGTGGAATTCTATGCTACAAGCAATCTCCTCCTTTTTTGGCGAGTTCCATGTGAACTTGAGATAGAAGTTATAAAAAAATAAAATAAAATAAAATTACAGAACTTCTTACTTTATCATCATCAACAAATAAAAAAGAAGCAAGAATATTCCAAGTATCATTAAACAATAGAAATCCGTGGAAATCAATGAATTTTTGAGGGTGACAGAATTTTATGGAATCTACATAAATATGACTTGAGGACCATAAATTTCAATAGACTCAACATAATTATAATTTGAGCATACCTGAAATTACATGCAATTTAAACAATTATGCGAAACTTTAATTTTATCATTATGCATAATCTATGTCACTTTTTGTGTATCACTTTTTTGTATTCTTATTCTATTTTTTTTAATATGACGGGATTTTGAAATTTAATTCTAACTTATAATAGTATTCTATTTAAATGACTACCTAATAATCCAATAACATTTTAATGATATATATGGGAAAAAAATTCAATAGGTATACCGAGTTGTTCAATCAAGAATAAGCACATGGTTTTTGGGCTTAAATTATATAATAAACTAGGGCCTCTAAATCCATACACTGATTCTCAGTTCGCCAAGAGTATGTTGAGTATTGGAATTTTTTTTTTCTTTGGATGAGAGTGCAAATGAATTCACATGATGGAGATTTATTGGTCCATATTTAAAGATTAGGGATAAAAATGTAAATGAATACAAAGACGAGAGACCTTTGGTGCAATTTAGCCTTTTTATAATGGGGATTTTCTCTTTAAATTTTATTTCATAAACAATTGAATTTTTCCCTTTTCTTTTCCCCGCCCGAAAAAGAGATTTTCTTCTCTATTGGAAAAATGAAAAAGAAAAAATGACTACCTCCAAACAAACCCCAAAAAAAAAAAGCTTTTTCTTTTTTCTTTCACATAAATTAAAAAAAGAAATCATTTAGTACTATTGAAAAAGTACAAGATTATTTTTCTACTATACTCATTCATTTATTAATTAGTATTTCACATTAATAATTCTATTTTATTAATAATAATGCACATTAAATATGAACGTATAAGAAAATTAATATTTCAACTATATTTTTAAAATAAAAGTAACCAATATTTTGGAACGGATGAAAAAAATACGTAACTATCTTTATAAAACGAAGATATTAAATATTGTTCCTTAAAACACTTATAGAACAAACTGTATTTCAATAAGATATATACTTTTTCTATTGGTAAAAGACACTTTCTTGCGGGGTTATTTGACTCAAATTCAGGTCACCATCTCTACCCCTATGATCCACAAAAGTATACTAAAATATATATATATTTCACTAAAATGTTGACTCTCCAGCTTCCATATTGGGTCACGTGGTGGGGGATATTGTCCTCTTTCCAATGTATTCCAATTCAATTAAAAAACAAATCAATACACTTGTTGAAATATGTCATATTCCATCTCGTAACATATATATAGTCACTTACTAGTAAATGATCAGATAAGAGTGTAGTATACATCGCTTCTATATACACGCAAACAAAAGAAATACGTATGTGCCTAATTTGCATTGCCTCCCTTCGAGTTAATAATCACTAATATTTTCTTCCTTACGTGCATATGTTTGCATACTAATTTTCTCTTCTACTTTATCCTATTTTTCAAAATATTTGATCAAACTAATCACATTCACATATCTTATTGAACTCACATGTACTATATAAATTTCCATTATTCAACTCATCTCTTTCATTTAACATAAAAATTCATTTTTTGGAGTTTATGTTGGAAGAAGTTAGAGATTGCAAGATGGGTAGGAGAGGGCTGGGGAACGGCTGGATAATCTTTGAAGTTTGATCCCCTTCCTAAGGAGTTGTTGAGACTTGAAAGGTAGGATTGGGGACTGAGACGACCAAATGTCATTTATAAAATGTGCTTTTCTAATGAATTTTCTTAGTAGCTGTTTGAATTTTATTATTGACATTGATTTATAATGAGAAATTATAATTAGGTAAATGAGTAGTGTATATTTAATAGAAGTTTAAAATTTGTGGTTATAACATTGTTGAGCAGTTGTCAAATCAGTACTAGGTGAAATTAAAAAGAGAGTCAATAAAGATAATCAAACAAGCTCTTAATCTATATCTATATATATTATAAGAGAATTAAGTCTCAGTACTTTTTGTACCATGATTACCCCGCCTTTTTATTTGATAAATCTTGCGGTAATTGTTCTTTTTTTCTTATAATGAGAAATTATAATGAGGTGAATGAGTGATATATATTTAATAGAAATTTGAAATTTGTAGTTATCAAATCAGTAGTAGGTGAAATTATAAAGAAAGTTGATAAAGAGAATCAAACAAACTCTTAATCTATATCTATATATTATAAGAGAATTAAGTCTCGATACCTTTTGTACTCTGATTTTCCCGCCTTTTTTATTTGTTAAATTTTACAGTAATTGTTCTTTTTTTTAACAAAAACTTTGGTGAAGGGACTTAGAGAAGATATAAACATGTGACAATTGAATTTAACATTTAAGTCTTAATCAATTTGCCCATTTTTTGTTTGCCAAAAAAAAAAAAAAAAAAAAATTTGCCCATTTTCTTTTCGTTGGACTTTTTAACTAATAAATTAAAATATCAAATCTAAAAGACCAATTCAAAAACAAACTCTAATCCTTTTTAATTCGTTCATTCACCATCTTCGTCGTGTTTGTTGGTGAGTTTAATGTTATTTGAATTTTTTTTTTTTTTGCATTTTACATTTTTTTAGGATTTTTGAATATGTGGCGGGTAACGGGTATTTTTTACCTACCCGATCTGAACCAAATTGCCTCGTAGTTGATTCAAGTGGGTACATGTCGGGTAACAGGGGAGGCGTACCCGACCAGAACATTTGAAAATTATAGAGGTGACAAATTTAAATTTGATAATATTTTACATTTGTCGTTAAACTTATATTTTCAAATATATTGAAAAATATGTTTTCCAATCTGTAAATTTGTGGACATCCATCCACAATACTTGAGGGATTTAGTAAATATTGTTTAGGTTTTGGAAGGAATGAAAGAGATGGGGAAAAAAGATTTCAAAACTAAAACCTATTACCAAACTGTTCTTAGGCCACAATTTTTCAAACTATATTTCACAAACCTTCTCTAACTCATAAACGCTAAAAAGGACATCACATATTATCCACATCATATTTTCTATATTTTCTACATTTTATAATATTCGATAAGTAATATATATTGAAAACTAATCAATTATATTCTTGTTTATTAATTATTACACATATAAAATTTTAAATAAATAGTAAAAAATATTACATTTATTTTCACATCGAAAAATAAGTACGACGTACATGGTGATAATCCCATAACATCAAGTGGGACTAATCACAAATCGAAAAAAAGATCTATATAGTTGGAAAGACACGCATAATAAATATAAAAAAGTACAACAAGTGCAACTCAACTAAGCATCGGAATTAGTATATTCATCCTACAAATACTCAATTAGGGCATCACTAAGTTGGTACTGCGCAGTCTTATCCCTTATCTGTTTATATCGTGCCAGAAATTCTTAAAAGCACTCATCATTATCTGTAGCCATCTCCACATTTGGAGTAGGAGCATCAGGGCACTCTAAGATCGGTGCATGTATATCACGTTCATCCTCGATAATCATGTTGTGTATAATTATGCATGCTGTCATGATATCATGTAGCACACGCTTACTCCAAAGCATTGCCGGTCCAGCAATTATTCCCCACTTGGCTTGGAGAACTCCAAAAGCTCATTTGATATATTTTCTATAACTTTTCTACTTCGAAGTGAAGTATTTCTTCTTCTGTCTTTAAGGTTTTTGAATTGTTTGCACAAGAGTTGCCCACTTCAGGTATATACTGTCAGCTAAATTGTAACACATGTTGTACTCATTTCCTTGTATCACATAGTGGGCAGTATGAGCAACACCATTGGCTATGTTAGCAAAGAGATGCGATGTACCCAACACGTTGACGATATTGTTTGAATCATGTATCCCAAAATGTGCGTGCCAAATCCATAAATTATAATCAGCAACATCCTCAAGAATTATCGTCGGATGACCACTTCGCCCCAGCGTTCTGTCCTGCCCAAGCAGGAGGGCAATTTTTCAACTTTCAATGCATACAATCTAGGCTTCCCAATATACCTGGAAAACCACGCTGTTGACAATATAGAGCAATCTTGCGACATCTTCAGCCGTTGGATATTGCAAATAGCGTATCCTAAATACCTCTACTATTGCACGGAATCTCTTCTTAGCACTCTCAATAGTAGTTGACTCATCTATCTTGACATACTCATCCGTTGCATTTGCGGCCATCTCGTAGGCTAGAATCTTAATTGCTGCTGTTACTTTTTGCAACAGAGACAGTCAAAGCAGTCCAAGTCCGTCTCTTTTTTAAATAAAGTAACTATCATGTCTTTGGACAGCTTCTACGATCCGTATGAATAATGTTCTTGACATTCAAAAACGTCGCTTGAACATTGATTCGTTGTACAACACATTAGGTGCAAAGCAGTGGTTGTACAGGTTTCTTTCTGATATTGCTCGGTCACGATTGATGACTCGGTGACTTAGAACTGAGCCGCGATGGGGTGCTGACATACCCTACTAGATTAAATGAGAAATAACAAATGCATTATTGGAGCTCAGACAACGGACTAGTTGTTGTTCCGTAGCAATTGCTTCAAGCTCGTTCTCTAAGAGCTCGTTTACATCAGATTTGCTCTCCAGATAATGACGAAGATGAATAGTATTCATTGGAATGGCTGCTGTATGACGTCCCAACTTTTCTTATACTTTTGGTCCACGTAGTAAGTTGAAACGTGTGGACTAAATTAAATACGAATACAAAGTTATAGGTTAAATTGAAAAGAAAAAATGAAAATGATAAATAAAAAATGAAATTGAAATAAGTCCAAGTGGTTTTAGAGAATTCTTGGGACTTTGACTATATCACTATTATATATAAATATATTCTCTCGCAGCATATTTACCATTTTAACCCTATTTTGTGAGCATTTTTCCAATTTTATCCCTAATGTATATTCTTTTTTTTTCTTTTTCTTTTTTAGCTTAAACCAGCCCAGAAAGTTCTACCTTATTATTACGGCTTTTTTTTTTTTTTTTGCTAATAAAACCTTGCGTTACTCATTTGAGCATTTTGTCACCCGAAAGTTCACCCAAATCACGTCCTTCTGTCCATCCTGACATTGTTCTCGCTGCTGCGGCCAATTGGATTGCTCATTAGTGAATAGGTAAGCTTCCTCAAATTTTTCCTTCGATTTGTACCTCAATTTTTGGTACGTAATTTTCTTATCTTAGGATGAATTCAAATTTCTTCCTATTTCTCTGCAAGCAGTTTTTATACATCACACTCTCTAACTCTATTTATCTTTCCTTCTCCCTATCCATTGTGGTTATTGGGTGAACTTGGAGTGGTATTTAATTTTTGTTTTGATTTCACTCTCAAGGGATACTTTACAATTTTGTGAAGTATATTGTGTCTTATAGAACTTGTGGGGAGATTTGAGGTTTATTTTTTTAGGGTGTTCTATGTGGAACAGAATCTGCTGGAGAAATTTTGGATTTTAATTCTAATTAGGAAGCTAAAAATTTTCATCTACTTTAGTACAATAGCTAGGGATATCTGTTATATTTCCTTTCCTTTTGCCATATATCTATCCATATTTTTTTTTTGTGAACACTGTTTATTGTTAAGTTGTCTTCACTTGGGAGAATAGTGCTGATGTTGTTGGTGTTAGCACAAAAGAGCAGTTAATGACACTATACAATTGCATTAAGATTGCGTTAACCGGGATATAAGGACAAGAACAAAATTGTTGCTCCTAAAATAATCCAGCAAAATAAAATTCGTAAAAAAACTAAAATTCAAACAACTTGGATCAAAGTGACAAAGAAAAATTTACTTTTGATATGCGTGTTACTTTTATTACTACTTTTAAAAGATAATTTCTTTTTATTTTTTTTTTGGAAAGTGTAAATTTTTTTTTTATTTTTGTTTTATTTCTTTTCTCTTTTTAGTTTCTATGGATAGCATGAATTTCAAATGTGGCATCCTAAATGATAATTTCAGTTCCTTCTTTTAGTGCTGAGGCTATATATAGCATTTAGATTTGCTAAAAAATTAGATTGAAACTTAGACACTTGCAGGGAGTTTGACAGATTGTTTGAATGGAATTTAATTAACTAATTTTTCATAATTTCTTTAGTAATGCTAGCTTTTTTGTTACGTCTATAACTGAATTTTGATGATTTGCACTCTTTTTTCATAATTGTATTGTGCTCGTGCTGATATTGTTATCTTAATGAATTTTTTCTTTTTTTAATTATTTATTTGTCAAGCAACGCCAAAATGACTTATTTTCAGTCTGTTTTATTTTAACAACCTACCACTTTTTCGTTCACAGTTTGGTTTGCTACAAATTTTGTGATCATTTTGTGCTTCACATTGCTTAACAATTTAGGTATAACTCTGCCTGCAACTTTGATGTTATTGTTCTTACAGACATTGATTGCTTAAGTAATTTTTCCTATTATACTAGGTAATCTTTACATGGAAATGTATGAACTTTTGTAGTCAAATCATTTGCTTTAGCGGAAGAGCTTTCGTCGCCAGCTAGAATATACTACTTGAGATGTATATGATTTCTTAAATTATAAACATATAAATTTTAACCATCGTTGAGTGAAAACATACTTGATGAAAAGCAATTACTATTTGCTTGCTGTTTGGTGTGCTAACTGGTAAGAAATGGATTAGAAGAAAATAAAATCATTGAATCTTTTGTTGCATTTTCATTTGCCTTAAGTTTTCTTGTAATGTTTTTTTGAATAGAAGTTACCTGTTTGGTGCTTATTTTTAAGCATTATATAGTTTCTATTGTTCTCTATTTTTTGGCATTATACATGGCTTTTATGTGAATATTCTTTTGAATCTGTGATCTCTCAATATTTTTGCTAATGCTTTAAATCACTAACTTATTCTTCATAACATATTCTACGCGGATTTATACTAAATATAAAATGAAATACGTGCATCGCACGTTCCTAACTAGTATATATATATATGTATGTATGTATGTATGTATGTATGTATGTATGTATGTATAATAAATAAACAAACAAAAGACAAAAAACAAAACAAAGAAAGGAAAAAAGAAAGCAAGTCACTGCCAAAGTTCGTGAAAAAAAAGGAAAATTTGAAGAATCTTAGGAAGAAGAAGAAGGAAAATACAATGATCAACCAAGTAAATGTTCTTGGTTCTTAGGTTTTGAATTTATATAAGTTTAAGAATATAGGGTTTATGGAATTTTTTTAATGAACATGTATACTAGGTTATAAATTTATTTACTACATATTTTAGAGGCATCAAATCGTTATTTGGTTATGAAATTCAAGGTTCTTGATGTTACGTTAAGAATTTATAGTTGGTTAGTGTAAGGTAAAATATTATATGGAGGAATAAGTTGAAATTTTTATATATGAGTTGGTGTTAGGAGTTTTATGGAATAATATCATGGCAATTGTCAAATTCGGTGAAGTTGAGATTCAAGGAAAGTAATGAATAACTTAATAAGTATTAGCAAGTGTGGAAGTTGTTAAAGGCTAAGAACTAGTGTTTATATTTGAAGGGAATTTAAGATTTTAATATGTGGTCTCATTACAATTTTTAAGATATAGTGAAGTCTAGAATAATTATATGAAAAGAAAAATTATATGTTTTAATCGGAAAGTGAAGAAATCATAGGAAATTTAATGAAATAGGGAAATTGTACTCTAAAGGAAATTTCATGTTGATGAACTTAGTTTAAGTAGAGAAATTTTTAACTAGTAAAAACAATGTTACGACGAAAAATAAATTAGAATGAGGAATAGAGAAATTGTAGTCCAAAAGGAAATTCATATTAATATAATTAATTGAACTAGCAAATGAGGTTCTGGTAGTTTAAAAGAATAGAAAATTTATATTATGTAAATGGGTTCTATCTTGATACACGTGGTGTTTTAGAAACTTTGCATCATTAAGAAAGAAGTAAAGGAAATAAATCTAAACTAAAGGAAATAAAGTTAATAAAAGTTTAAAGAAAGAGTAAATAAATTGATTATTAATTAAATTGCTCATGTTCTATTTCAGGGGACACAGAAGAAATTGGAAAGGCTTACCAACCAAACTAAATCGCATATATAGCCAGTGAGTGAAATTTTCTCTACTCTTTTATGAATGAAGTTTATTATGTTTTAACTTTAAATGTTGTTTTGGAACTAAGACAAAAGTGCTTTTGGGGAATTCCTTGAAATTTTTTCTTTAATTCGAGAAAATTTATGAAATTGATGAATATGATCAACGATATGATTATTAGAAATTCAAAGAATGAATGATTTGAAAATTTCCCCAAGTAGTATCCTATGTTATGGAGATGCCACCTACGACGAAGGAGCTTATGGCTCAAGCTGACAAGATAAATGCCGCTCAGGCGAAGGGCCCTATTGTGCTAGCTATGGCTTAAGCTGGTTGTTGCGCCGCCTAGGGCAAAGTGGTCATATGGTACCTATAGCCCAAGTTGATGTCTACGCGTGTATGACTTGATCTCATAATCTGATTATGATATGTTGGATATACTTTTGGGGGTGAATTCTATGATGATCTTGAAACAAAGTGATTTTCATGATACTTTCTAGCATTACAATGATTCTATAAATGTTTCAATGTGAGAGAAATTCAAGTTGATGACGATATATTATTTATATTTAAAATTAAGAAACTCCAAAAATTGGCTTATGCATTTTATTCGATATTTTGCAAAAAGTATATTTTGATTCTCCAAAACTATGTTTAGTTATAAAAACTTCACTCACTGGGCTTGTCAGCTCATCTATTTTCTATGATTTTTTTACCAGGTAGTAATTAGAGTTTGGGCAACTCATTAGGTCGAATATGCCATTTAAGGATTCGAGTAACCACATATAATTTGTTATAGAGTTTCTTATTAATATAATTCATAGACTTTGACAAGGTTGGCATGATCGAATAGAAATATGACTTAGAACATGTTTTGATGTACTTTAAAATATTTTGAAATATTTTGCACAATTATGTACGGTAAGAAAATGAAAAAGAGTCCAATAAACCTTTGTATACACATCTTTATATAAAATTTGTTATGTTATGATATGTTTCCATGTGAACTTGGTATGTTGTGGTCGTGAAAGCTTTTAATTGTTGTTTTGAGTATGAAAATTTTCAAATATACAGGGTGATTTATTCATAAAATAGGAGAGATGCTGTCAAAATTTTTCTAAGTTTCATTAGTAAGTCCATGAGCCTTGACCGTAAATTCTAACTTCTAGTTGGAATTTATCATCGGCATACGTCACACTTTAAGTAAAGTAGAAGTACTAGGAGTGGGGCGTGTCATGCTGAAATTGAAATTCATTTTTTTTGTAGTGAATGGATAGGCTACTATGTGATGTAGTATTTAGAGTGATGATGTTTTGGTGGAGTTCATGGAGCATTATATAGACCACTCACCGTACACTAGCTGGACTATAATTATTGTCCTTGATCTATCTGAAAAGCTCTGATGAATCTGGACCATAGGATGGATTGGATGGATTCTCCACCATCTGATAGCTTCTATAGTTGTTCTTACTTTTTCTGAAAAGCCTCTGAAAAGCTCAGGCAACGGACTATTATTTGTCCCAACTTTTTCTGAAAAGCTCTAATGAATCTGGACCATAGGATGGATTGGATGGATTCTCTACCGTCCGATAGCTTATATTATTGTTCTTACTTTTTCTGAAAAGCTCAAGCAACGGACTATTATTTGTCCCAACTTTTTCTGAAAAGCTCTGATGAATCTAGACCATAAGATGGATTCTCCAATGTCCGATAACTTCTATTATTGTTCTTACTTTTTCTGAAAAGCCTCTGCAAAGCTCAAGCAACGGACTATTATTTGTCCCAACTTTTTCTGAAAAGCCTCTGATGAACTAGGACCGTTGGATGGATTGTGTGAATCTATACCATCGGAGCGTTTCAATTGTCCTTACTCTATCTGAAAAGCATATGATGAACCAGGACCGTCAGTTGGCTTGGGTTAATCTACACCGTTATATTGTAATTATATCTTACCTTTATTCAGTATATCTTACCTTTGTTATCTTACCTTTAGATTGTAATCTTATCCGATCCACATATGATGATTTTCAACCGTCAGATCGATCTTTCAAACCCCGTCCTTTGGATTGATATTATTTGCTGAAACTATCTCACTCAAATTTTCCTATAAAATAAGGTGCAATCTAGCATCCTTCCCACTGACATCATATACAATCTTTACATCCATTGCCTTTAATATTAGCAAAATGAGTAGAAGTACAAACTTCACAACAAAAGAAGATGTTCTCTTATGCATTGCCTACCTAGATATTTCACAATGTCCCATAGTCGGCAGTAACCAGTCTAGCGAGAAATATGGGATAGAGTTGCAAACAAGTATAACAAAGCACTTCCACCGCACATAACTTTGCTTCCCATATGCTGATCTCTCCAGACTCGCTTTCAACAGATTGCTAAGCTATTACCAAATTCAATGAACGTGTTCGACATGTTGAACTAGGCAACCAAAGTGGTTCATCCAAGAAAGACATCGTAAGCATTATCTTTGGCATGTTTATGCAAGACAGTCCAACTACTATGCTCTATACTAATTTTTGGTGCATTGTGGTTACATATGGACAATGCTAGGAAAATGTACCGTGAAGTCAAGGAACCTGGCAAAACTTTCAAGTTTGAACACGTATGACCAATGTTGAAAGACCATGAAAAGTTTAAAGGTTCCGACGATGTGCCGCTTCTAGGTTTCTCGAGTTGCAATGCCTCGTCATAGTCTGACCATTCTCGAACCCCGGGATCTCCAGCTATAAGATCTCCTGGTCTTTCTCTCTTAACTTAGACGAAGACAGTCCCAGAGGATCCTTGAGCAGGAGCCCCATAGGAGTAAAAAAGGCCAAGGCGAAAAAGAAATGTAATGAAGAACAGTCAAAAGCTCTTCAAACTATTATGTATACAAATGAGCAAATGGTCAAGTATATGGACAAAACTGAGGCACATAGAGAAGAAATCATTCAACTTCAAAGGCGTCGAGCGGACAGAGAAGATGAAAAACTTGCATTACGAAGGTTTCCAGAAGAAAACAAAATTTTGCAGATGGATCCGACAAAGAGAGATCCTAGGTTTAGGGAGCAAATACTTTACCAGCAAGTATTAATTTGGAAAAAAAGGGAAAGAAAGACTTGTGGTCAGTCTCAAGGTGATTCTAGCGGGTTTGCGCAGTTCTTTGACGGTCTAGACGGATCACAGAATGATTTATCAGACTACTAGCTCATCATCCTTCATCAAGATGTAGTTATGTTCTTGTTGCATCTAGTATTATGCTCATGTGTGTGTTTTCTTTCTTTGTTCGATGACTAGTTTCTAATTGCTGTATTGTTGTGTAGGTTAATTTGTTATTTTGTATGTGTGGGTATGTGTGACTTAGTTTGTACTGTTTATGTTGTGTCATGTTTCCATTTGTAATCGTTCACTTTAATTTTATGTGTAAGACGTTGTTTGTGTGTTATACTAAGAGTTTTTTTTAATTACATAATTTAACCAAAAAAAAAAAAGAAAACATAAATATTAAATTCACACAACAATGATACAATTAAAATTAAGGGAGAAAAGGAAAATTTGATAAAAAGTTAGATGACATTAATAAGAAGTAAAATACAAAAGCATCAAAGTTAGTCTAAAATATGATTAGAAAAAACAAAGCAAATAAATAAATAAATAAATGATTGAATGACAGTTCCGTAAATATAAGGAGCTGCTAAAAAGGGCAAACTGGGATTTTGGACGCCAAAATATGGAACTCCAAAATGGAGTTCCAGTTTGGCGTCCCGTTGGAGCAGCAACCGGACGCAAAACTGGGCCAAATAGCGTGGGTTGGAGATGGTCTTAGTTCGGTCTTTTGCAGTCATTTGTTTGCTGATTGTCCCTAGATTCAATACTCTTGAAATGCTGAATATTCTAAACAAACTGTAATTTTAGATTAATAATAGTTTGTCTAGAGATTGGGTTATCTGCAAGAATTTTATACATGCACAAATTGATTCTTATTTTCCCCGCACAAAGAGAAGTTAGAATGAATGTTTTTTCCCTTTTTTTTTTTGGGAAAGAAGTTAGAATGAATGTTTGAAAGAAGTTAGAATGAATGTTAATGAAGCATAGTTTCGTTTTTTCTTCTCACATTTGTGATTAATCAACTAAACCTAACCTAGTTGTGCAGTATTCTCTTTTAATTTCTTTCTATCTTTTACTTTTGTGAACTGAGTTGCAAGAGAAGTCGGATACACAAATAGAGTTGGGCCTGTTCACTCATTATGGCACTTCTCTCAGGAGTGGGTAGCACGGATTAGCAAATTCAACTTATTCTTCGGTGCACCACATTTTACTTGCACAAAAATTTCACAATGTCAGCTCTCACGTTTCAAGCATGTTAGCATCTATCTAGATATAAACTATTGTTAAAATTTAAATACGTAGAATAATAAAGAAAATGATATTCACAAAGGTTTTCTTCTCTTGATCAGCTTTTCCCATCAAAAACAATATTATCACTACTACGACTACTACGTAATTTGTCGAAAGTCTAAACCATTGCCACCACAGTATTACCATTGCTCCCACCATCGCCAAAACCAATCCAACCCGGCAATAACGGTTACAGGGTCAAGTTTAAGGTCGCAATTTATTTGGATTGCCTGTACAATAGTGATGGAAGATTATGGACGAAGATGCTTCATTTTCAAAGCTGGTGACCAACTAGCCATAAAGTCCCTAGTTTAGGGATCAATTGTGAAATTATCTCAACTTGGCAAGGTACAATTATTGATGTACCAAACGATAATGGCTTGCTCTCTGTTTTAAAAAGGCAACTATGAGTCTATGACACGTATTTTTGGCCTCTTACTTTATTACACATTAATCGTGTCTAAACATAACTAGACTTAAAAGTGTGATTTCAACACTTTTCATGCCTTATATTATTTTTTACAACAATGCTTTTTATTAAATCAAATCCTAGAAAACCAACCAAAGACAATTTTGCTTAACTTCAACTGTATAAATTAATCTTTACTAAGTTACATACAATGAAACCAAAAAAAAAAAAAAATTTCAAATCACATTAATATTTGCAAACACATTAAGCAAGTAGTACTACACTGCACTGAACACAGACAACACACAAGATTAATTAAAACACTTCTTTAAAAGAGCAGGCAAAAAAAAAAAGAAGAGAGAGAAAAAAAAATAATCTTTTCTTAATATCACTCAGTGCAATGTAGTCCAACATACCAAACGTGTCTGGAGGGTTGCTGGAGTAACCCAACCCGACCGACCCGTCATTTTCCACACAAGTTAGTGTCTTTCTTGGATGGCCTGTAACTCAAGGCACTGAGGCTATAAATGCAAGTATTCTCTTGCTTGGATTTGACTAAGATTTGGTCTGATGTAGTTGCAAATGCAGGAACATTACAGGAAGAAGAAAGAGAAGATTGAGTTATCCCAAGCAAACTGGCTCTGCAGGAATTCCCAACTGCTTTATCTCTTGCACATTGAACTCCATCAACACAAGGCACTTGCAATTTGTATATCCCATATCTATTCGTAGTTCTGTTAACGGAAAACGATATCTCTTCCGTGGTTCTTGGAGAGATTGCCTTGAACATGCAATCTATTCTCACTTCAACACCTGTTTAAATTGAAAAAGCAAATGAAAAACGAGACAGTACAATGAACAAGATTTTTTAACTTAACACTAGCTCCTTACCAGGCAAGAAGTAGCTGTGCTTGGAGAAGGTGGTGTTGGAGCAGAAGTCACAGTAAACCATACCCATCACAATGATTTGGGATTGCGGTTTCCGGTTAGGCCTTTTGGGTTCGACTTGCAGAGGGAGTGAGAGGGTTAACAAGAAACAAAGTATGAAGAGAATGCTAACAGTAGAGGCCATGGCAGAGGGTATTGACTATTGAGCAGTAGAATTATAAGCCAAGAGAGAAAATACTCATAAGCTGATTGCAGTGAATTATAATTTGGATAGATGGGGATGAATTTGTGCATGTGTGGTGAAGATATGACTAGTGCCAGTTGGTGGGAATGCTTTGTTCTGAGCTAAGAGTTGAAACAACTTTTTTCAATGCACTAACAAACAGGTGCATGTGAATTTCCCTTGGCAGATTGTGGATCACATGTAGGGTTTGATAATTTTCTTACATGGACATTTGATGAAATTCTTAATTTCCTTTTGTCCCTTATAACTTTCATATATAATGCTGTCTTGTCTTGTAAATTAGCAATAAGGTTTATCACTGCATAAAACTCATACAGATAACGGTTAGAAATAAACCGGTTAGGTGAGCTCGATTGAAGTACACTCTTGAAGGGATGCTGTTCTCACTTTTAAAAGTAAAGTTCGAATCTGGGATACATGTTTTGTCAAACTTAAACTTGATCAATGCTGAAAATAACAAGGGACAGAAAGTACCAACTTCAAGCTGGACAATTATTTTTGGACTTGTACACGGTGTACATTTGTGGAGGAATTGATGTACGGGCTGAATTAAATGGTGAGATTTGGGTGCGGAGAATTGGCATTCGTCGACCAATCACATGAACAATTTAAGGGGTGAACTACCTACAGTACAAAAGAGAAGAATAATACCACCCATCCTCAATGGTAATAATCACTAGTCGATATGACAACGACATTGAGCACTAAGTCCAATAATAATTCATTCGATTGAGTTAAAATATATAATAATTCTTAATAATATGGTAATGATTACAAACAGAATTGGATAGCATTATTTTTATTACTCAGAAAAGAATCAATAGAAATTTCAAATTTTGCTAAATTGGCACATAGAGTTTTAACATTATTACACAAAGAACCTCGTCTCTTCAATCAATGTCGCAAGTTTTAGTGCTGAATAAATGTCAAGGAAAGGAAGCACTATATGTTTGATGCACAAGATGGCGCCATCGCTTGGAAAAATTTAGTAAAAGGAAAAAGAAGCAAAAAGCAGAGAGAGAGAGAGAGAGATCTTGTTCAGCATGTCGCCAAATACTACAAAGTATTCAAAAGAGAATGAAATAGCAAAGGATAAATTCAGATAAAAGTATCTCACCTTCACCAGGGCGAGAGTAGAAACATAGATAATAATCTTTTGCACAAGTAAAATTAAAATCATGGAGATTCTTGTATGCCTGTCAATATTGACATGGAACATAAATCCAAGCTACTGTATATATAACCTTTTTGAGGATATCTAGTTCATAGACCCCGTATTCTTGTATTAAAAATATGTAGATACTAAACATACACAGAGCAACGAATTCATAAATTGCATATACATAATAACAAGCCATCATTACACTGAATGCCATTGAACAGATTGAACAATTCCTGAAGACCCACTTGATAAAAGCTGAATCAAACTTACACTCTCACAATATGGAACACGAACAAATGCTTTTCTTTGGCACCTCGTCAACCTTCTTTTCTGTGAAGAAATAAAATGACAACTTTCAGCATGAGATTAAAGGATACATGCATAAACATCATCAAAATTGGAACAGTTGCATTTTCCCCGTCTGCTGTTTATTGTGCAATGAGTATTAAAAACTGGATCCAATCCGGATTCAGCCATATTTTTTATATTAAAGATTCTTGTGCCCTTCAAACTTCTAGGTTGAGGAGAAGGGTAATGGGATTTGCTTAGAACTTAGAAGGACCAGTTTCTTAACAGGAGGAACGGGAGAAAGAAAGATGGGTAAATGAGGAACTCGATTTCTCCTTGCAAGAGACTGTTTTATCAATCCAATCAAGGGATTCTTTGTTGCAGTTGATTTTTTTTTTTTTTTTGTGGGGGGGGGGGGGTAGTTCCTTTTTCTTCCTCTTCATA
>CAVNYN010234892.1:0-55145 GCA_963692815.1 Nyctanthes arbor-tristis
AAACCTCTTTCGAGCAAATTCAAATCTACCTAACCAAGTAAACCCACTATATCTCTATGTGAATTTCAACCTAGTCGAGTGCATTAATTAACAAGAAACTATTTTTGTGGTCACACAAATCATAAAAGTATATATCTATCTTCTATGCAATTTATGTTTTCTATTGAAGTGCCAAATTGGTGACTTACCTCTCGGTTTCCTCACGAATTCACTAACACAATTACAAGTTGTTTAGGCACATAAAAGGGAATTACATATCACAATAGAAAATAAGCACGCAATAACAATTAGAGTCATGAATGGGATTAACACAATCAAAACATGTCTATTACTTCATCGATTGTCTCAACGAGGAAAATTAGTTACGCATAATAAAGGAATCATAACATAAACATTCATAGGGTTCGAATACATGACCAGATTCTAGCAAAGAAAAGACGAAGAATAACGAAGAAAACGTTTGCACCAAACGAAGAACTCCGCTCTTCAGTCTTTACGCGAACCCCGGCTTCAATCTCCAAGCCCTTGCTCTAATCTCCTAGCCTCAAGAATGAGTTTCTTATGATGAATCCCCCCTTTTACCGAAGGGTTCTCGTTCTTTTATAGTTGGGGAAGCCTTAGAACCCTAGAATGTGTCAAAAAGGGCTCGAAAACGTGTAAACGGCGTTCCCCCGATATGGGCCGCGGGTATGCATGCCGCGGCCTGCCCGCGGCTCTTCCGATCTCTCAGCCCATCCCGCGGGTGGCCGCGGGTATGCTTGCCGTGGCCTGCCCGCGGCCTACTTCCGTGGCGTGCGGTTTGGTCCCTGTTTTGAGTTTTTCTTGCGGCAACGGTCCTTTTCGGTTTTTCCCTTCTTTTAAACACGTATCTAAAGATCGGAAGAGCTCTGCATAAATGTCCCCACTTTCTTTAAATATATCACAAATGATCTTCTCATCCCGAACTCTCGAGCAGTCCCATCTCGATGCTATTTCTTGAATGTAAAGCCTCAATTTAGTTCAAAAATCATTCTTTTTCCTTGTATCACTCCAATTTGAACTTTTCATCTGTATGAACCATATCCACACAAATTAGGTAGAAATCTGTTCGGTTTCATGTAAAATTGCATAAGTTAGGAGAAGTATTTTTGTATATAAAATACACTTATCAAGAGGCAAAAGCTCAAAGTTGGGGATGTCGTGCCATTGCATTACATGTGATGTTAAAAACCCAGGAGCAATTAAATTGTACAAAGGTCAAGGCTTCAAATGCATTAACGTACCAGACAGCTCTAACTAGCCTCAATCTACAATTTCACCCGACATCTAGTTCATTTTCATGATGAAGCTATTGAATACCCCAATTAGTTCTCAGGCTGTTTAGGAAAATCATTATTCAGTCCTAAACTATCAGAAGTGCATAGGAGAAAATGATACTAGTATATATATTGAGCTGCAACTTATGTTGTGTACTGTAACTATGTTACTTGTGATACAAGTCTGGAATAGTATTCTGTTGTGCAATATTCAGATATTTAAATTCCAAAAAAAAAAAAAAAAAAAAGAAGCACCCCAACTGAGATATTTTAAATTTTGAGATGTTTGCTCTTGGAAATTCATAGCGGCCCCATCTTTATAATCAAACGGTGATTAAAATTTGCTCAAAACCAAGAAAAGTATGCCGTTGAATTTGTGAACCTAGAATAGAGAGTAGTTTCACAGCCATGATTAGTGGATGAGAAATTGCATTTTAATAATGTATTCGATTATTGTTGAATTTTGAGTGGAGTGATTTGTTGAATTTGCTTTGTTACTGCATTCACTGTTGAATTTGTGAACCTAGAACAGAGAGTAGTTTGACAGCCATGATTAGTGGATGAGAAATTGCATTTTAATAATGTATTCCATTATTCCATTTTAATGATTAAATTTGCTCAACCCAAGAAAAGTGTATTGTTGAATATGTGAAACTACACTCTAAGAGTAATTTGACAGTCATGATTGGTGACTGAAAAATGCAGGCTCTGTTACTGTATTCCAATTTAATACCTGTTATTTAATTGCATCCTTGACACATATGTAATTTGCAACTGATGACGAAGATTCGCAACAGTTATTTGCACCCAAAAAACCAAGAGCAATGATAGGAGTGATGATATATTACAATGGGACGTAAGACGTATCAAATCAGTACATCAAATCAACGTATTAAAATATTCAGTATCGTAAATTGGTGGCAATCATTTATATCAAATCAATGTATCAAAATATTCAGTATCGTAGTCACGTGTCGTATAACTTTATATATATTACTTACAGGGTATTACATATCAAAATATTCAGTATCATAACCATGTGTCATATAACTTTTGATAATATATTACTTACAAATTATCATGATTTATTTGGGAAATCGATACATATGAATTAATAGCGGTCATTGATATCAAAATATTTAGTATTGCAATTACGTAGCACACAACTTTTTTTTTTTTTTTTTTTTGGCAATCACGTATCATACATATTTTGATAATGCATCTAAGTTCTTTTTTTGTTGGAGGAAGAACTCCAATAACGTCTAAGTTCTAAATAGGCCATAGTGACGTTTTTTAAATTAGCACTTTTTTTAATTAGCAATTGTATCACATTGTGGTACCTTCAAATCAAGCAGTGAAATTAAAATAATTTCACATATAATATCAACCACTACAAGGCCTAATGATGGATATTACATTCTATCAATTTAACCCTACACATGAGCTCGCCAATGGATAACTTAAAATCTATAGAATTGATTATTTGGGACCACTATGCTCTTCTCAACGTGTGCTTATTAATTTTCCAGTACAGTTTCCAAATTTTCTGGTGAATATTTTTTTTTACTCCTTTCCATTTTGCAATGACTAAAGGATATATGCATGCAATGGATGCAATCGAACTAACATTTTATATTAGTGTCATAAAGTAGAATTTGGAGTCAATTATGGGTGGAGTTCAATAATAAAAGTTCCAAGGTCTGATTTGATAGGTTGGCTGTTAATTGTGAGAAGAGTGTGATTAGGTATTCACTTAGTGATAATTGTATCACGTGATACTGAATTGGGTCAAACTCAATTATAAATGAGGATTCTCAGTTACAATTTTGATTTTAAGCAGTACTAATCATGGTTAATAATAGTTCTACTGGGGGGAGGGGGAAATTAGTTGAATACTTCCTGGGATGGGAATGGAAATCTTAGTAACAACCCTCTTCCTCCGACTCTTGAACCCACTATTCCTTCAACTAGAACGTTGATTACGCCCCCGACCATTGCTCATCTGATTCGACTTTCTTCTACCCCTGCGTGATGCCATGAAGATGCGAACACTAAAGTCCACCAAAGTACACAATTACAGCAGCACAAATCAACAACAACAACCACTAGAATTAGACCTACCTCTAGCAAGGAGAAGACAATAAAATCTAGAGATCGGAAGAGCACACGTCTAAAAGGAGTCCTCTCAATTGCTTAATCGCAACTTGAAATCTCCCCGACCTATTTTTTAATCTAATTCTTATTTAATTAGTAATTAATTATCAATTAAGTGAATAAAAAATGTAACTAAAGATAAAAGAAAAACTTATATTAAATCAGGATAGAGGCACATGTTTAAATTTTAAATTCAAAAACATATCAACAGATATCAACTACGTGATCTATAGAATATTACGTGAAAATTTAAAAATGAGCCTTAAGATCATGTTTAGATAATAATTTTAATATATTAAATAATTTGAAAACGCCAATAAAAATTAAAAATAGCAAAAATTCTCCCTTAAAAAATGGGTGCAAACATGTAACTGTTAGGTGTAAAACTGCAAAATCAACAAAACGAAGGTAGATGTGAAATTTATTGAAAAAAAGGGTGTCACATCTAGATTTCCCATTTTAAAATCCATCCAATTTCATGTTAAGGACGCCTCCTAAGTGCTTAAATCTACATCTCGATTCTTAATTTGATCACACAAAATAAAGCATAAATACGAGAAATTTGTTTACCAAAGAAGGCTAGAGTTAAAGTTGGGCGAGCTCTTTTCTCATTCTAGAATATATATTTATGAACCATTTGACATTTTGCTGTCGAGAATATTTGAGTTTAGGTACAAATCAACCGAGAATGGATACTTGTGGGTTCTCAATGAACAACAATCACACGGTTCCGTGCAGTTCGTACAATCTCACCGAAAGGAGCACCCAAGACTTCTGTGCATTGCATGCCTACACAATTGCACGACAGCGACTTTGGTATTCCATACGGAGTTTTCTATAACGATTTTTCTTCTTTGTTGTTTATGCTCTATTGACTTTACAAAAAAGTTGAATCCACCTGCCACCATCATCCTGCACCTTAACCGGGTCCGGAAAGGAATCATTCATGTACACCTCCCTTCGCCGTATGATATACGCATGATTTTTTTCAAATTAATTACAGATATTTTTATATACATATACATAAATTACCTGAATTGAGCAGAGTCCCCTTCCATTGATGCTGGGACTTGCATTTGTGGCACTCTTTTAAGTCCAAATTCAATAAAATAATTTTCATTTCAGAGCAGGGGTTTTTTTAATTTCGTTTTTTTCAAGAATAACTGGAGGATATCTTTTGAGATATACCGTATACCCTTTGGTAAGTCAAGATCCTAGTTTTATGTTGTGGGTATGTTTATTATTGTTTTTCTGGTTCAAGCAAAAGGGCTCCCTTTATTTTTTATTGAAGCGACGATTAGTTTTCTTGGTGGCCATTGGGGGCGATGACAATAGGTGTTTCTTTATTCAACCCAATTGAGTACAGTTGTTTTCTTATCTGATTATTTATTTATTGGTTTTTTGGTTAAACCAAAATATGTCAATTTCAGGCCTTGAAGGAGGGTGGTCTTTGTCTTTGAAAACTGAAGGGGTTTGTTCTGTTTCTTGAGCTTCTGGTCGATTTTTATCAGGTGAGAAATAGAGATTGGTAGGTGTGCTTGTTTTGTAGGTTTAGGATAAATTGTTTGATCCTTCTGCAAGTGGATTAAAGATTTGAGAGATTTTCTGAGTTTCTTAATGCTTCCAAAGTATTGAAATTTGAACGGCTCTCTGATTTTTTACAGTTTCGGTGTCTATTTGATTTTTTGTTTAAGCAGCTATTGATTAGCAGATTAGCTTGGAGGTTGTTAGATATCAATGGAGGTGGAATTTGATTCTTCACTGTTTATATTTTGATGGGGTTGTATATTTTTGTGAACGAGTGGTTTTAATTGCTAAGATTATAGAGTGATTTTGGTGGAAAAATCTTGAAAAGGTGAACAGTAAATATCAGATTTTGGTGGAAGAACCTTTTAGGGAGCTGAAGGAAGGAGGGTAAGAACAGTAAATACCAGAAAAGCGTTTAAAGATGGATGAGCAAGTTAGTTCTTGGATAAGGAGAACGAAGTTCTCTCACACTGTCTGTCATCGGTTGGATTCTTCAACATTGGCATCTGTACCTTTCTCTGCTCCACCTGACAGAATTCCGGGTGCAAAATCTAGGCCTCGAGCAGTCACCATGAATCCAAGACGAGGAGATACTGTCACACAAATTGAGCGGAACCCTGCAACAAACAAGCCGAGGGCTCTATCGCCCTTCCCGGCAATGAAGGTTCCTGATACCTTTAAGGAAGCCAGGTCTAGTCAGAAGAGATTCTCCACTCCACATCCACAAAGAAAGGAACCTGATAAGGGGACTGTTGGGAAGTTTCTACATAAAAATTCCCACGAAGCCAAGGTGCCTAAATCTAAATTGCCGGGTTCAAAGTCTCATGTGCATGCCGGCCCACTTAAGCACTTCACATCAATGAAATTTCATGATAAGTCTAAGAGTCGCAAGGATGGGTGGTCAAAGTATTTTGATCATGGTGTGGGGAAGGTCATCTCTCTGGAAACTGCAGATGACTGCACAATTGATCTTTCTAAGTTGTTTCTTGGGCATAGATTTGCTCATGGGGCTCACAGTCAGCTTTACCACGGGGTTTACAATGATGAACCAGTTGCAGTGAAAATTATCAGAGGGCCAGAAGATGATGAAACTGGTGCACTTGGTATTCGGTTGGATAAGCAATTTACTAGGGAAGTTACTCTCTTATCTCGTCTCCACCATCCAAATGTTATAAAGGTACTTGATTTCTGTTCCATGTCTTTTCCATGGCTAATTAATTACACACATTTTTTTAATTGAACTACATAAGTTTTAGTCCAGGATTTTGAGTATAAGGTGCTTTAGATCTTCTACTAGAGTGAAGAAGAAATATCAAGTAGCTGGGCCCAAATTTGAGAAACTTTGCTCGTTCTTTTGCTGTCATTCAAATAGTTTAGTTAACTCATCAAACTCCATTTTACAATTTTTGCCGTCATCTTGAATGCAGTTCGTAGCAGCATCGAAAATGCCACCAGTGTTTTGCATTGTCACAGAATATTTATCAGAGGGTTCTTTGAGAGCATACTTGCACAAGCTTGGGCATAAATCTCTTCCTTTGGAAACATTACTGTCTATGGCTTTGGACATTGCTAAAGGAATGGAGTATATTCACTCACAGAATGTTATCCATCGGGATCTTAAACCAGAAAATATACTAATCAGTGAAGATTTTCATCTAAAAGTTGCTGATTTTGGTATAGCTTGTGAGGAGTCGCACTGTGATCTTCTCGCAGATGACCCTGGTACTTATCGTTGGATGGCACCCGAGATGATTAGGAGAAAGCACTATGGTCGGAAGGTTGATGTATATGGCTTTGGACTTATTTTATGGGAATTTGTGTCTGGAACTATCCCTTTCGAAGATAAGACACCTATACAAGCTGCGTATGCTGCAGTGAGCAAGGTGTGATATTCGTCATTCTTTAATATTTATGATATTCTGTGGTTGGCAAGGGATGGTGGCATTGTTTGAAGTGCATGCTTTTATGATTTCTGTTAACGACTTGAAATGTTATGCTGGTAAAAAAATAATTTGATTTGCTCAACGTATACTCTGTTATGTGCTAACGACATTGCAAAAACATGATTGAATCTGGTTGAGTCGTTACTGTTTAATTGGATCCCTTGTTCACTTTTTTTCTGTAAAAAATGGACCCTTCCTAGACTTTTGCAATTGATGTGTAGTATTGTATTGTCTGATCCCTAAGTAATTCTATTTGGGATCTTGCAGAACATGAGACCTGCTATCCCTGGGGACTGCCCGTCTGCGTTGAAAGCTTTGATTGAACAATGTTGGTCTTTGCATCCGGACAAGAGGCCTGAATTTTGGCAGATTGTGAAGGTATTAGAGCAGTTCCAGTCTTCACTTGCCCAAGACGGAACCTTGGATTTGGTGACAAATCCAATACATCAAGATCATAAGAAGGGACTACTTCATTGGATTCAAAAACTTGGTCCTGCGGATCATCATCATTCTTCAGTGATGCCCAAACCTAAATTTACCTGATTCTCTAGTTCATCTGCTTTTGTAGTTTCTTAATTCTTCACCAGATCCCAGTGTAATTAACAGGCTATATAGTTTCTTCACTCGTTTCTGTTCCACAGGACAGAAATGACCGATAGGATCATGGGCATGTTTTTAGACAAGTGCCTTTGCAATTCTATGTCGAATACAAAAAAAAAGAAGAAGCAATCATTAGTTTTGGAAATGATTGTAGTTTTCTTTTTTCGGTGTTCCTCTTTGGTTATAAGTAATTTCAAAGATACTTGGAAATCTTTCATTGCATTGTATATATGATGTATTTGCAATCCAACGTTAAGTTATTTCTGCATCTTTTAAATACTTTGTATTTGTGTACTCTCTTATGTTATGGCTGGGCATTATCTGATGTCTGAATGGACATCATTGGTTGGTTACGTTGCCTGGGATGTATCAACGCTGTTCGTTATCTCACTGTCTGTCAACAGGGTAAAGCATTGCATCCCTAGATGGGATCTCGCAAAAAGTAAGCCGCCAAGGTGCCATTCTGATAGATGAGACGAGCCTGTTGCTACAGGGTAGCAGAAGCAATTTCTTTGCCGTAGATATGTGGGCAGTAGTAAAGATAGTTACTCAGTTCATAACCTGTAAGTCCATCTTCTTCTCTTAATGCAGATTTAGCTTTCAGCGTCGTAATGTTCCCTTTTTTACTCGGTATTCTTATTCTGCTGTCTGTTCATTGTTCAACCTGGAATGCATATCAAGATTCAAGAACTCA
Organism: Nyctanthes arbor-tristis; assembly: GCA_963692815.1. Lineage (NCBI taxonomy): Eukaryota > Viridiplantae > Streptophyta > Magnoliopsida > Lamiales > Oleaceae > Nyctanthes > Nyctanthes arbor-tristis. The sequence goes on from CAVNYN010234892.1 coordinate 8,214, forward strand.
ACTAATGGAATACAGATTTTGGAATATCAAGAAGTTGGCAAGTTGCAGCTTCAGCACACATGCATTGATTTATTATAAAGTGAACCGCATGTTGTTACCTAGTTCTTTGTATGGAACTATGGTATTCATCAAAGGCGTCGTCACGTGTTAACAATAAAAACTTTGCGTTAAAGTATCACCATTCATATGTTGCCCATGACATCTTTCTGTTAGAAGACTGATTACTGCTAGACTAGTTGAAACAACATGTGGATTCTATGTCAACATACTATGTTTAAATACATGAATTTAGATCGACCCTATCTAGTAATGTCCGTTGAACGTGAGAAAGTAATTGAATCTAGACGACTATATTTAAAGTTAGTTTGAATGTTATTTCATGTGAAGTTTTGTGGTAACAAAATTCAAATTTTACTTCTTTTGTGGAGTATCACATTCTGCACATTGAGAAATAAGAGATAATTAGAGACTTTTGACCATAAGGAATATTACCAGGAAGATTAAACAGCCTGTCCGCTGTTGTGGTCAGAAATGTTTACCGCTTTATTTGCATTTGGAAAGTAAGCATATATATCAATGAAATGAAGTATTTTTGAACCTACAAGTTGAAGCTTTATTTGAGTTGAACTCAACTACTCAAAAAGAATTGCATTTGACAGCCTATAATAATCGGAAAAATAACAATCCCACTTTCCTACCACTGAATGACTCATCGACATACAGACGACGACAAACATGTCATAATAAGGGCAAGGTGTTAGTATATATGTCTCTTCCACTGCAATGTTTTAGACCAATAGCACAATAAATGTGTCATTTGCAGGTAGGAGAACGAGACTGCTAATATAATATTGTCCTCCTTCCGTCCCGTGAAAATGGTCTGAGTTTCTTTTTTTTATTTGTCTCAAATTATAGTTCATCTTTTATTAGTTAGTCTTTAAATTTTCTTATGTGTCTTTATTTAATGTGCATTGATATCAACAAATAAAAACTAATAAAATTGAGTAACAATTAATGAATGAGCATATCAAGAAAAATGTTCATAAATTTCACTTTTCAAAAAACATTAATTGAACTTCTTAATCAATGGAAGAAGAGGGAGTATTTTGTAAGTGAACAATGTCGCATCTACACGCTTTTCATTTATAAATTTTTATACAAATATTTTTTCACATGTCACATTATTTTGATATTAATGCGAATTCAATGGCATACATACATGTATGGGAAAATGACAGAATAAACAACATTTTGCACCACATATTATAAAAATAAGGTCACAATAATATTTGTTCACTTTTCAGTGTTTTTGCCCACAACTTTCCAGTTTTATAAATACAATTTTAATTTATATATATATATATATATTACATTCTTTCCTTTTTCTTAAATTTAAATAAATAAAATAAATATAATAAATATATATACACACATATATATATATAGATTTATTCCACCGCTTTATTCCACCACTTGAATGCTTGAATTGCACAGCAAATTCCGTGTTTCACTGATTTCTTCGGTTGGGTTCTTATCTCTTTGACATGTTTCAAATTCAAAAAAAAAAATCGATTAGATTATCGGATTAATCATCCAATCCGGTCGGGTTCTTATCTCTTCGACATGTTTCAAATTCAAAAAAATCGATTAGATTATCGGATTAATCATCCAATAATCGTCAAGAGTCCTAACTGCCTGGAAGTTTTTCCAACTCTGTATGTTGAAAACGATACTCTCTGCTATACGTTCTGCAGTTGAGCCGATTGTCAATATTATCCCTTATTTAATGGTTCATACTGGGACTTGGCAATGGAAGAAGATAAATGGTAAGGATGTTTAGCCTACCTTGTCTTGGAAGATTGTGACAGACTCACCCAGCAGGGCAACAAGTAAGTATGAAAATAGAATCCGATATTGCTCTATTTTTGTTTCTATAAAATTTCTCAACTTGTTTCATTATTTACATACTATCAATGTACATTTTTATAGATTTGATTGGGTAAGTTGCTTTTTCTTATCAAGTTGATCATGTTTTCCTTCTTATATCTAATTTTTTCATTTGTCTTCTACATGCACGATTGTGGGATCTTTGTTATTAAATATGCGGAATTTTTGATGAATGGGCAAATACATTCGATGAAGAAGCGTTTGTTTGAAAACAAAGCACGCAAGAGTCTGGCTGCATTGCTTTATGCACATTGCCTTAAGTAGTCGAAAATTAGATACTTTGTACTAGCCAATTTTTTAATGCTTTTCAGCATTTATGTTTTTGCAATTTTAGCACATAGGAAGACAGTTTGTCCTCAGATTTGATGGGAAATAAAGGAAGATGGCATGGTACCTCTATGACAGATGTGATTGCTTTATATCATCAATGTTCTTGTCAATTGATTTTGATATTGGTCAATGTTTATACAGTATAAATCCAAATATATCTTTATTGTTTTTGGGATTAACTATTAAATGCACATATTGTTTGTGGTGCTAGTCATGTTCATAGGGGCGTTTTTGAACTGTACTATATCACATGTAGTAGGTTTATCTATATAAGTGAGTGATATACCGGGTTCTTATGCTGCTAGTTTAATAAGAGCATCAGATAATGTTAAATCTAAATATGTTGTTTCTAATTTACCACCGGCCTACTTCATATTGTATATGTAATACGAGCTGGATTTTAATGGCAAATTCATTTATCAGTCGACTCATAAAGATAGCATATCAATTGTAAGTTGCCCCTCATGATTTGTAATCCCAAATAGATAGTCTTTCTACATGCGAGCAACTTACCATTCTAAAATGTTAAATAATTACATGTGTACGAATTCTGAATTTATCTAGTTGTTTCATGCTAATACCAACATAATACCAATAGAATTCTAAAACAATCAAATGAATGTAATACAAAATACTATAAAGAGTCACAATCAAAAGTTAACAAATGCAAGCATGATTCATTGTTTATGTAGTCAAGCTCTAAAAAACCAAACATGTATAACCTCTCAAAGAACTATTCTATCTCCAGTATCATATTAGATCATGGATGATTTGTTTAGAAATTCCAAACTATTCAAATTCATATTTAGCAAACATTTGAAATGGTTGAATGTAACACTGTTGAGGATAACAAATTGTACTCATAATTAATTACAATTTATGAAAAAGAACAATTTTCAAGAACATAGGCAAACTATGAAATTCTAATTGGATTACTACAACTTCTCCAGTTATGCCCAATCAGTCCGCATCGTTTGTACCTTGCTCGTTGTGACCTTTTAACATATGAATGGTATCTACCCTTCCTTGGTCTCCTTGCTTTTTTCTTTGCAATGGGTGCTAGTACCACACACGCCCTTATATCATCCGGTACTATTCAATCACTCTTATTTGGGACGGGATAAACTATACCTCTATATGTCTGCACATACGTTTGGGTTTTATAGTAATTTGAACAATATATTCATTAGCAGGACCCTCATCTTGGAGAGGACTACATAAGGATGATTGCAAGGGACTTGCTCAAATTGAAAAACATTACAAGTACGCTTTCTAGTTACCATGTCCACTGTATAAGAGCTTCCATCGCCAATCACTTGGAATATGGTTGAAGTACGAACATAAATAAGAAAAAAAAATCATAAGAGATTAGCCACTGGTAAAGTATGGCATCAACTGTAAAGTATATATCAATTATAAGAAGAACCAAACCTATACTTGATCAGTTGATCGCATATAACGATAAGCTTGTTTTCAATATCTCCTTTGAATAAATACGTTGCCTATAGTTATATTATCAGCATTTGCTACTTCAATTATAATACCCTCACCCTCATCATTGGTAAACATATCACTACTAGTTGACTTTAAAATCTCACCAACAATTATTATAGGATCTGTGTAGTTTTTCCTTGTGCTAAACAAGCATTTTTGGTTATTACCGGGATTGTTTGCCTACTGCTTTCATTAAAAACATTCTCTGGTTGCCTAGACATATCTCCACAGTAATCTACTCGATCATTTTCCATTTCATCATTGTATTCAATATATATCGGAAATGAGGACGCACTTGATTCTTGGTGTTTCAGATTAATGTAGAGTGTCCCTTCAATTTTTATAGGTGGTAAATTTTCACTCATTCTGTAGCATACAAAACTTATCGTCGACGATTCCTTGATGCTGAGTGTGGCTTTAATTATCTCAACAAGGTCATTGAAAGTGCATGCCAAAGGCAATAGAATACCATTCATATTGCAGACAGAATAAATGTTATTCTCAAACCATTTTCCACCGTACATCACGAAGCAACACATGTCCGCCATATCTGTAATTATGTGTTAAACACTATATTAGAAATTTTCAGTCCTATTTTTACCTTTTGTGTGTAAAAAACCAATATGCGGAACAATAGTACTATGCACTCTACATGGCAATTACATACCTTTGTATGGATTATTATTGCTCGTTGATCACTGACAGATCCCTTAGCTTCAATTTCCCTACCTATGGCAGTTAAGATTCAAGGAACATAGAAAACAAGATTCAAATTCAAGGAATATATGCAAAGTTGAAAATGGGTTGTAAATTTTTTGTAAAGTACCAGTAGAAATGTAACAGGGTAAATGAAGCATTCCATAATGGGTTGTAAAATTTTTGTAAAATACCAGCAAAAATGTAACAGGATAAATGAAGCATTCTATACCTTAGGTTAGAGGTCCTTTCTGATTAAGATATCGATACCTATTTTATACAGAAACGCACTGAAGTTACAAGAAATCTGGTTTCGTGTTGAGAAGCACATATGATGATCATATATAATTATCAAAGAATGTCGAACAACTCCTTTCAATGAAGAATGTGACTTCTCTGGTCGGATTCTTTTCCAATGGTAATCTTGATGTAGAAGAACATGTATTGCTTTAGATACTATGTTCTGTGATGAGAGTCCAATAATGATCGTGTAACTATAAATCCAATAATCTTTTTATTCAAATTTTGTGAGTAGGATCGAATTATCCCGGATTTTTGGCAGATCCCCTCGTCTCGATTTTACACACGTTATATATATAGGATATTAGTGTATATATATAATAATATATATTAATATTATATATATAACCTTTTTATGGTTTTTTAATTTTTTTAATATCACCTGATTTGTAGGAACTTATCACAAAACCCCACCTGATTTCCACCACTTCACGTTTGTCGCTTGTTTCGTGCAAAAAAGTGGTGCAAGAGTTTGTATTTGTGTACACTGCCCTACATATATTTGTGTCAATTTTTTGTTGTATGTTAGACTTTTTCTTTTGAAAGTCTTTCCATCCTAAACAGGCTCTCATTGGGCCCCATCAGGCCCAAAACATTATTCATGCAAAGTTGGGCCAAGTATGGATAGGATGACCGGATCTCATTCGGCCGCATCCGGCCCAAGACATTAAGCATGCAAAGTTGGACCCAAGATGGAGCAATTTCCCGATATATATCAGGTGGAGTGGGGCGAATGGTTTCAGACCGGGAAAATATCACTTTGGGTGTTTAACATTTGAATCATTTTACAACTAGGTCCTAAACATTTAATCTTTGGCATATCATGTACTTTTCTTGTGTCTTCAAGGAACGTTAGCACCCATAATTTTCTTTTTTATGAAAATGTCTGTATGATAGTTAATATACAAATATTAGAAAAAAAAAATGTAATGGTTTTCACCATTTTACATATACTACTCAACTACTATTATCATTATTACACCACTGCTTACGAAATGGATGAGATGGGTTGGGATTTCTCCCTTTGTAGGTTGCTACGAGTGCCAAGTGTGGAAAATGGCATAATTTAAAATTCCTTACATTTCCTTCCTACACACACACACATTTCCAAATTAGTAATTTTTTTCAGCCATGGATGTTACTTAAGATGCCATTTGAACCGCTTTCATACTGTTGCATGAAAATTTAGAAAAATTTCTCTTTTAGTTGCAGTGGATATAGTGATTGGTAGCCCAACAATAACGACAGGCTCAAATAGCTAGGGAGTAATTGGTAAAAGGAATAACATTTTATTGCTAAAATCCATTAAAATAGACTTTGTCAATCAATTAGATGCTTTGTGTGCCAAAGATCAAATGCTTAAAACCAAATTGTGAAAAGGCCTAAAAGTTAGTGACCTCGAATGTTAATTTTGCCTTTCGGCGACAGATGGAGCGGCCAACTGCTTTCATTGCCCCCTGTTTTCTTCTTTCTTCTTCCCATCGCATTAAAAGTCTCACACACAGAAACGTCCATAAACTGGCAAAATGTATCCCACAGACTTTTTCATTAATTAATTTCACAACCACTTTTGCTTCCTCATTAATTCAGTCTATTTATATGTAATCTGGCCACGATACATCATTCTATGCTAACAGCAAAAATCCCCACCAAAAACTCACAAAATCCGTTAATGGCTTCTCTTGTTCTTCTCTTATCTGAGCTTATTCGACACGAAAATCCCGAAAATCTCATCTCGCTACCTCATCCTCCTCCTTCCTCTTATTCTGCCACTAGCTCTTCCCCGTGTGCTGCCACCAAAGACGCCGTCAAGGGGTCCGCCGGGAGTTTGCCGAATACGTGCAAAAATGTGCAGTATCAGTTTCAGGAAGATCTACCGCGGGTCTGTGTGGACCTTGTTTGGCCCTAATTATGTTTTTAGTATTATTTTGTTAACTAATTATAAGGTTGCCTTGGCTTTCCCTTGGAACATAGTTATGTTCATCTTTTGTTCTACTTTTGTGTTCTCCTCTCGAGGGTTACAATTTATTTATTAATTATTGTTATTATTCATGCATTTTGTAAGACTTTTCTATATAAAGCATGTAACTAGGGCTGTGCAAACGGGTTTCGGTCTCGAGTTTTTAAAAGACCAATAAACATCTTCAGTTCAGTCTCGGTCTCGGCCTCAAAAATGACAAGCCCAAATGGTTTCGATCCTGGTTCGGGTTCGGGTAATGAATTCGGTTTTTTTGAGCTTTTCGGGCTTGTGAAAATTTTTTTTATAGATTTAGTAATGTAAAAACACATATAAGCAAAATTTAGAACAAAAAAATAAAAGGGTTTTATGTGCAATAAAAGTATTAACACGCCTTCGTACGGTAGAAGTACTAGATTTATTTGTATTTATCATTTTTTATTTTAACAAATCTAAAATTATTAAATATTTGAAATATGTATCATAAATTGGAAAATAAATGTAAAAATCATAATATATCTACTTTATAATTTTAACAATTTTACGATACAATTTTGATATTTTCAAAAGGCAAAAGATGGATGATTTCAACTTTATTATACATTTATGGAGATTAAATATTACAAAAATGATGTAATTGTCAAAAATAAATAACATTTACCACTTAAAATGAAAGTAAGAAAATCAATTTTACACTTTTTACCAATAAGAAAACAACTTAAATAAATGAGAAGATGTATAAGCACAATTCTCTACGTGTATATATAAATAGATATATTTTATATAATAATAGCATATAACTTAAATAGAGTCAACAAATATATTATAAATCGGAACAATTTTCTTTAACAAAATCCTTACAATGTTGCAAATTCTAGTAATATTATATATTAACACGATTGTTCTTAGCTATTGCTTAAAAATAATAAAATAATGATAATTTTTAAAGAAGTTTATTGGTCAAAAAATTTCAACTTGAAAAAGAAATTTAGTGGTATTGCTTTAACTTTTTAACTGTCCCACATTGAAAGTTTTATAAAAAAGTAATATGATTAGAGCTTATAAATAAGATGAACGTTTGTGCAAGTGACTATGTAAAGGAAATTTTGTGGACTTTGATGCAAATTAATAATTGTCTTGGTCCTTTATATTTAGTTTTAAGTTAAATGATTGTTCAACATTGAAAGTTTTGTAAAAAAGTAAAATAATTGAGGCTTATAAATAAGATGGGCATTTGTGCAAGTAACTATGTAAATGAATTAGTTTTGATTCTTAGCTCTTGAGTATTATGAAAAGAGAAAACCAAGTTTCAATTTATATACTAAAAAAAAGAAAAATGTCAACCGGTCTTTGACCCGGTTTCCGGGTTTTCAAAAGAAAACTCGGAACCGGACTAGACCGGACCGGACCGTTTGGTTCTGTTTCAACCGGTCTCAATTTTTTTGCACACCCTTACATAAAACTTGTCGCTTACTTTTTTTATATATAGTAACAGTACATATATATTTATGATTTATGAACCAGACCCTCGAATAACCTAAACTTGGCAAAATTCTAATTTTTACGAAGAATTTAACCATAATAGATCCACTCTCCCCTTGTTAAAGCAAGATTAATGTTGGGTGGAAAAAAAATTCAAATTTTTTTCAAATTTGGGTTTTTCCATAACACAAATCCAAATAACGTAGGGGAAGAAGGGGGATAATGTCATATTGAGGTGGAAATGGGGAAATAAAGAGTTAAATTTAGCCTTTCATTTATCCATTTCCTCCAACTTTCTTTTACCCACAAATCCATATTTAAATCCAATTTAAATGTTTCCCCTTAAGTTTTCCCATAAACATTATTTGAAAATAGATTTTTTCCTTCTAATTTTTTCTCATTGGCTTTTTCCCCCAACATTTTAACCATCTTGCGTGATTTGTTGTGGTGAATTGGTGGCATTATGGACTTGTAGTAACACTACTATGCAGCTTTCTAAAAAGCACGCTTAGATGATGTCTATGTCTGATGCGCAGATGAAACGTGCCACTTCGTTAAAAAATGTGAAAAAATGGGGTCAACTCAAAGCGTTTACCAATCAAACGAGATTAAGTAGTGTGAGTAAAGCGTATCTAGGCATGCCTAGACGTGAACTAAGCATATCTAGGAGTGAGCCAAAGTGTACCTTTTTTTTTTGCCTCTTTTTTTTTTTTTTTTTTTGGGAGAAATTAACCCCAAGTTAAAAAGTCAATGAAAACCCTAAAATAATATTCTTATAAGTGTAATTTGCCATTTGTTTGGAAGGTAAGGCACATACTTACCCTTCTTTTTACTTTGTAATCGTTTTTAGAATATTACTAAAATTCGTATCTCGAGTTTGGATTTTCAAGTCGAGACGTTTTCTCGAAAAATAAATAAAGCGTATTTTACCATATATGAGAAAAATACAAACATGACATATATTATTATAAAATAAAAGTAAAAATTATTCATTAAATGTATGTGCTTACAATTTTTTGACGATATATGTACATTAAATTTATTTATTTATTTTTTGATGGTATATGTTTACAATTTATTTGTGCGTTCCTATATAATTTGTAATTTTGTATACATGAATTTCGATTATCTAATTGTTTTATATTCATTTTAAAAATAAAAAATTAAAAACTTCGAAAAAAATGCTTTATAATGTCTAACATCGCATACGCATGCTTAAACTTGTAATGCTTGATGTTTCGGATATATTTTTATTTTTGTGTGCTTTACACAAACTTTTTAGATCACGGTTCTGTTAAAAATTGCAAAAGTAACCAGCCAATCTATCACATAATTGTTAAAAATAATTTTTCACATCATTAGGATTGAAAAAATGTAAATGCACAAAAACAACAACATAAAAAGGGATACATAATAATTTTGTAATGGTATTTTTGTTCAATAAATGTTAGCGGTTGATTCACAGGCTAAGATGTTGCGTACATAATCGGTGGCTGACAAACAATTTGGCGGAGACCCGGGAAAGAGACGTACCGCTCCATATCCAGACACAAAACCATTGAATGATGATGCCAATTGACAAAGTGTGACCCAAATATTAATTTACACCTAAGAAAATCCACCGCTCGATCGGTCATGGTTAAAATAAAAAATGGTTGGAAGAGTAAAAACTAAACTGATCTTTTGAATCAATACACGAATTGCATATCGATCCTATTGATCTATATATACTAATAAATATTATCATCAATTAGTTCAACCCTCTATATATACACTGTTAGTTTAACTTTTGATCCGGATCATATAAGAAGGAGAAAACTGTTTAATTTATGAAAAATTGTACTACTTCAATCAATGATCAGTTAATGCTTAATTAAGATGAAAATCAACTGATGTAGGTGAATCCAATTGGGTTGCAGGTTTCGAATTGGACTCCTCACGTTTAAAATACCAATAGGTCGGGTTTTAGAAGAGTTGCAAAATACCCAACACTTTTAGCAAAACAAGTTTTTTCACGTTTTTAACCTTTACACTTTTAGCTAGCAATACATATTACTGTTTTTATTTTTAACAAAAATTTCGGAAAGTTTTTGAAAATTTTCCTATATATACTTTGTATGCGAGAGAATTCAAGAATACAGAGAGAGAATATATTCATTTTGCTTCCTTTTGCTACGTAAATTTGGGGTTTATCTCCTTCCATTATTCACTTTGGATTTGGCTCTAAGTAGTCCAAATTGTTCCGCATATAGAGACTTTCTACGTTACAATTTCCCTAAACATGTGCCATCAGTGTTAAGCCTAATTAGATTTATCTTTATAGTTAGCGGTTCAAAAAGTTCATAATTTGTGATAATAATTGTAAAACAATGACAGAGTGAAAAAGTGGACTTAATTTGGTTAAGTATTACTTTTTATTTTATGATAATCAAATAGGGATGACTAATAAAGAACGCTCTAAGGCGTACCTCAAACCCTTTCTTTTTACGTGAATCAATCTATTGAAAATTTGTCTTTCTAATAATTGGGGCGGTGAAAAATTTTATTTTGTCCACGCATGCGGATAATACGTGGCACACATCTACGCTACAAGTTGGGATACTTGCAGTTTAGATGTTTGACACATATACATGTATAATAATATGCATGTGTGTAGGCAAAATAAAATTCTTGTTGGGGTGACATCAACTAGAGCGGGACTGATTATTATCATCAAATTATTTAAGAATTCTCAAATGAACAAATTATTTCACACCGATTAAAATTATTCTTACTCAAAATTCCAGTTTCAAAGAAAAAAAAAATACTTAGAACCTCACATAAACAAACTTTGTACAAAAACCAGCAAATCACCAAAACCAACGTTGTTCCAGTGCATGTAGACCAACACGCCACGTTCCCAACTCATTATAAAATTTTGAAATCGAACAAACTCCTCCAGAGGCCCAGCGTGCTAGTTTTTTTATTCACAGTAAAAAAAAAAAAAAATGAATTTCAGGTTTTGCCACTTGCAATCGAATCGCTATAAAATCACCCCTTCAGAGTAAATGCATGCACTTCTTTTCCCACCATGGATTTTCTTCTACTGAAGGCTCTGCTACTTTTACAGCTCCTTCTGATATGCCGCGCCGAGTTTGAAACTCTGCATACCGAAAAACCACCGTCGGCCGACGCCCCGGCGCCTCCGAATAAAGGTGACCACCACCACCATCACCATCCCAAGAACCCTCCAACTCAGGCACCTGCGAAGCCTCCTACTCAGGCACCACCCGCTAAGCAGCCTCCTGCCAAACCACCTGCTAATCCTCCCACCACCAGGAAGTTTGTGGCTGTTCAGGGCGTTGTTTACTGTAAATCTTGCCAGTATAAAGGAATTGACAGCCTCTTGGGCTCCTCTCCTATACCCGGTTAGTTTAAGCTTCAGCCTTCTTCTTTAAAACAAAATGGAAAACCGGGATTTGGTCTGGTAACATGATTATCATGTTCTGTAATAATAATCTTTTGGTATTTCTAATTTATTAATATTGGGTGTAAACAGGGGCGGTGGTGAAGCTTCAATGCAACAACACAAAGTACCCTCTGGTGGAGCAGGGGACGACGGACAAGAACGGTTACTTCTTCTTGATGCCGAAGATGTTAACAACTTCGGGATCCCACAAGTGCAAGGTGTTTTTAGTTTCGTCACCCATGGTGAATTGTAGCGTCCCGACGAATCTGCACGGCGGAGCTGGTGGCGCAATTCTGACGCCGGGAACAAAACCACCAGGAGACGCCTCTCAGCCACTCCCTTTCCAGCTCTACAGTGTTGGGCCTTTCGCCTTTGAACCACACAAGAAATTGCCTTGCCGTTACTAGCTAGTCGTACTGTAATTACTTCATGCTTTAATTAATCTTCATCTGGGTTTGTCTTTAATTCACAGCTTTGTTAGAGAGTCTGATACTGGTTTGTGTCTGTTTGCATTTGGGGAGAATAATAAAGAAATTGATGAGAAATATATGTCTAATAATTTTGTTGGGACGTAGTTTACGAGTTGTCTTTTGCGACTTTTCATGCAGATGAAATTATGGGGACACGTTTTTGCTTTTCAGTTGTCACGCTTTTCGACAATTGCTAGTTCTGTCGTATGCAAATCCGGGGAAGCTTAGAGTAGAGGGACAAAACGACAATTAATTGATTGCATGCGTTGTTCTAAATCTAAGGATAGCCATTGGAGGGGGAGATTCTCGCATTGTGTTTTCTTTTTAGTCATAGAGTCTCACTGTCAATTTAAAAAACAGTAATACTATTTAATACTATTGGTGTTTAACATCATATTAATGTGACATTGAATGATAAGTCAAATTAAATGGGTCTTTTATTCATACATTTAATTTCACTTATCATTCAATGCCACATTAGTTACCACGTATACTGGTGTTAAGCACCACTAATGCTACATAGTATTATTCTTTAAAAAACAAATCACGTCACAGGCGCGGGATACGTCCAACAAGTTAGGAAGTCACGGAAAAAATTCCATTATTCTAAGAGTATTGAACACTCAGTATTCCTAACCAATCAAGAACTCACATGCATTTAATTTGGGCGATGAATCTCACATGTGAGTCCCCGATTGATCAGGAGTACCGAGTGCTCAGTACTCCTGGAGTATAAGACTTTTTCTTGAGGACCACACCTTTTGAGTACTGTTGAAGGGACGGCACGAAAGCCCGCTAGTGGGACGCCGAAAGGGAGAGCATCATAAATGGGCACAACGTTTAAGCGCTTGTAGACACGGGGTCACCTATATATAGTTTCATGACCGAATGGAAGGCACATTGACTAAGCATCCAAGTCTCGATGGAAGAAGGATGGTTCAAGACGGTAAACACCGAGGCCAAACCTATCGTCAGCATAGCACGAGGGGTGCAATTATGCCTTGGAACATGGAGGGCACGAGTGGAATTCTCGACTGCACCGATAGATGGGCAGGGCATCGTGCTGGGCTTAGACTTCATGGCGAATACCAATACCGCATTGTGCGGGTGTGAAAGCTTTATACATACTTGCAGAGAAGACGTCTATCGTTATACATGATGGGTCTCAACGGTTCTAGAGTTGTGTCTAGAACGTTCTGGCATGTACATATCTTGTACATACGTGTAGAGAGTTCTATAGGATTGATTTTAGCTGTAGAATCTAAACGACCTCCACCATCCATTCTAAGGGAGTGGAACTATAAATAGGGTCTACCTCATTTGTACATAGACCAAGCTAGACAAAGCATTCTCTAAGTGTACAAAGCTGTAGCCTACATTAACGTTCTTAAGTGCCTTCGTTTATATTTTCTTGTCCTTGTTGTCATAAGGTTTTCGAGTACGTGTTGCTATTACCGATCTGAGAGGTAAAGGCTGACTTACCGTTATACCGCAAGGGGCGGAACGAAGGACGACGCTAAGGTCGCTTGCTACTTGACATGAGGAACGACAAGTCATTACTATAGATTTGACAAAAAAAATGGGAGAAGGATAGATGTCCGTTGGTTGAAAAAAAAGACATCTATTGTTGGACAGTGGCAGTTTTGAAAAGTGGGATTAAACTTTAATTACATGTCAGTTTCTAGAAGAAATTGACGTGTAAGAATAATAGGCGACGGCAGTAGCTATTGTTGGTGGTACTACAAAACAAAGCAAAACAATAGGCGTTGGTTTCTTGCCTAGAACCGACACATATTCTCTACTTTAGGCGTCGGTTTATCTGTCACAACCGACACCTATTGTAGATTTTAAGCGTTGTCAAACAACCGACGTGTATTCTTTTCACTATGTACGTCGTTGCCAATAGTATCACCTTGAAAACCTACGCTTATTTACTATAGTAACCGACGCCTAAATTGCTATTCTTTAATAGTGAGTGCGTGACAATATGAAGCCATCATTGGCCTGGGCAGTAGTGGCCTAGATAGCGGCGGCATCAGTAACGGCCTGGACAAGGACCGCATCAACAGTAGCCCGGCAATAGCGACACGACGTCTTCAATAAATTGAGGAGATGAGACTTGATCCACCAAATCTTGGTGGAAACCTTCTGCATACACACTTACCCAATTTAATTGTAGTTTTTACGGGGAAAAAGAAAAACAAATTCACTAACCTTTGCTTAATTAGAATCATTGGAATCACTCAAGCAACTAAAGAGGGGAAAAAAGGAAGTGTTATAATTGAATATGTTATAGTTGAATAAAAAAATATGATAATGTTAACATATCCGTGCATAAATCCAATGATCTGGAAGAAAATCGGGCGCAAATTACCCGTGGAATTAATTGAATTACGGTTGGAAGAGGAGAAGATTAGCTTGAATGGGTTAGTTTCTGAGTTCGTTCGACGGAAATGAAACTCGGGAATATGAAGGGAACAATTCCCTCACGATTGGGCGGAAAGAATTTAGTCTTGCTAAACCCTAAAGTGGAAATTAGATACTACACCCCAGAAATGAATCTATGTACTGATTTGCAGTCTAGATTTGTGATATTTGCACTAATGGGTAAACTTATTGTATATTTGGGTATTTTAGTTCTTTTAATTGTTTTTTTTTAATTTTTTTTAGCAAATGACCAAAAATAAATTTTTCATTATAAGCTGAAGGCGAAGATTCGGAATTGAATAGTCAGGGACGGAGGCACCATAACGCACTCCACTTTCCGGCCATTTCGTTAAAAATGGGGTTGACTGCAGTGATACCTAGCCCAAAATCTGAACCGAACACAAATATAGTGATCCCAATCGCCACAGTTTGAATGGAATTAGGCTTTAGTTTCTTACTTTCCCAACTGAGAATAGTGCGGATGATCTCCGCTTTGAGATTTAACCCTTCCTTAGCCAGCTAGGTCTTGAACGACTCACTTTTGGGATTGAAATAGGAGTCAGAGAGATTGAGGAGGGTGTTGGAGAACACGAGGTCTTTGAAGGATTCAGAAGGGGCTGTTGGGTTAAAGCCTAAAGGAGAGTGGAAAGTTATTGCTAGATTTGGAAGCAGCACATATAAGACTAGAGGAGGAGATTATTGAAGTTTAGAATGGCGGTGGGGATGAGTTAAATGTTCATTATGGTAGGGGCGGAGCCAGGACGCCGGTTTACCCCTAACCCAATTATTTTTTCCCCTAGCCCAAATATATAAAAACATATAATTTTTCCTTTTTCTTTTTTTTTCCCCTTAAGAGGTTTTGCCCAATTTAGGCCTAGTCATGGACCAGGGGAGACACCCCCTGGATCCGCCCCTGCATTGTGGTGGTATCTAATTGAAGGAGATGTATGGTTTTTCAACCACATAAGAATAATAACAACAACAACAACTAAAATGATCATCATTTTCAACAAAAAAAATGGGGGGAAGTTTATTAACCAGTCCCAACAATTTCTTTTGTTAACGCTAAATATTGAACTTTTTCATGTTTCACAAACTCTATTTATTTAAAATGGAGGCTCAAAGTTCTATGATTCCATGTTCAACTTGATTTTTACAAGTTGTATCGCAATGAGTGTTGTAAAGGATAAATTGTGCAATCGATTGGGTGATGAGTGAATAAATGATACCCTTGTTGTTTATATAGAGAGTGATATTTTTGAAGATCGATAATAAAATCATTGTAAAACAGCTTCATAGTATAAAAACACGTAGAGAATATTTGTAAGGTAGGACATTTGTATTTTTTTGAAGGGGGCATTTGTATTTGTTTTTATTATTGAATTACTTTACATTGTCTCTTTCTTAAAATTTTGGACCGCACTGGCAAAACTTCCTGGCTTCTTCCCTACGTATAGTCGCATATTTCTAAAACGAAAGAGAAAAGGAAAACTGCCTAAGAAGCATTTCTATACTTTTTATTGCACTCCTTCCGTCTCACAAACATATTCTTCTTTCATTTTCATATAAATTAAGAAAACTTAATTAATGTTGTTGGAAATGTACAATTTAAGATGTATTTCCTAATAGGGGTATTTTAGAAAACTAAAAAGTTAAATAAGAAAAGATAAATAAAATTTGAGACAGATAAAAAAAAAAAGAATGGATAAATCTTTATGTACTGCGATACCTACAACTTGTTTTACAACTTGCGCACGTGGCATTATCCTGTAAAATCTTACATTTTGATTATGTTTGCGCAAGAATTAATCGATTTCTGCCATGTGTGCCAGTTGTAAAATAAGTCGCAGAGAAAGTAGTACTGTAGTATGGTTCAAAAGAATATTTGAATATCTTTTTTGGAAAGATGGATTATTTTTTTGTTAATCAGAAATTTACATATTATGTGATTGAAAGGAATCAGTAAAGAATTGTTGAAATTATGTGATAGAGAAAATATAAGAATGCAACTATATATTTATTCAGTATTTTTCACTACATCACATAATTCAAATTGAAGATCTAGAGCAAAACTTCAGTGCTCCAGACCAATCAAGAACTCACTTGTGAATTTTAGAGTCCCAATTTGTTATTTAATTTGGGTCTCAACACTCACATGTGAGTTCTTAATTAGTCAAGAACACTTAAGTTTTTTTTCCAAATATCTCAACATAAATAAATATTTTTATTTATTAATATAAGAATGCAATTTCAGAACCCCCGGGGGTTGATTATTGGAGCAATGTATTAAAATAGAGAAATATGCAATATGACTACATGAGTGTCAAATCCAAGATCTCAACATAAATTAATAGACATATTTTTCTTTACTAATTTTGTTCATTTACCAACTTCTACTGTTATAAATTTAAGTAATCACAATATTGAAAATACAAAATACAAACTTTAATTTTTATAACAATTATTTCATTTAATTTGGTTAAAAATAAAAATATAATCAAAACACCCAAGTCTCAGATGTTAGGGGAAAAAGGTTGAATTGTCAAATAAATAAATAAATAATCTCAAAAGTTGATTGTCCAATAAATTATTCTCGTGTACATTGATGCGACATACTTATTACGATCAATCAACCTTTTAAACTAATAAAGTGTATAAATGAAGTATCTTCCTTTTTTTGTCGTTTCTTTTTGTTTAATTATACAGATTAATTATTATTTGCATATAAATTAATATAAGTAGTACTCATATTTTATTGAATTAATATTGATAGGCAAAATATATTGACACTACACTTTTTTTTATAAACTAGGTACGGCACGTGCGTTGCACGTGTCGCAGAGTGTTCATTTTAAAATCAATAGTCGAATCCATTTATTTTTCATTTAATTCGAAAGACCAAATCAAAATGAGAGAAATTTTTATTTAGGAAAGACATATTTTTGAAAGTAACTAATAAAATTGAACGGTATTTGAATCGAGGCGGAAGCTTTAAAGGCATGCCAAAATTGTTGTGGTGTTTAGATTGTTGTGGGTCACTTGTAGTCGGCAAGAAAAGGATAAATATCTATATAGTTTGAAACAATAAAGTTACCAAAGAGGAGTCTAAAGGAAGAAGGGAAGAGACAAGTATTTTACACTAAAGAAATTTTATCACTTTTCATTACACAACATGAATACTAACAATTCATTACAACAAACCAAAAGCTTATGATATATTCATCAAGTAAAACACATTACAGAAGAAATTCTGTGACACTTAAAAGACTTTCAAAAGTAAACTAATTCATAAAATGTCAAAAACACTTGTTCTAACATTGTTTAAGTTTCTAGCAGAATTGTAGAATTGATGCTCAAAAATGCTACTTTCTAGATTTAAGCCTCAATTCCACCTGCGTCATCATATGTCATATCACAAAACAAATGCTAAATCTCAATCCTCTAATGATGCTAATCTTCAATAGACTTTTTCACCAGTATTTCAAAATTTTGAACACAAACTGTTCTGTGAAGGGGAAAAATAGAACTAATATGTCATTGACTGTATTATTCAACCTTGTCAAGTACTGCCTGATGTATTTATCCACAATAATTAGAGTACCCCATCTAAAAATTAAATATGAATTCTACATCTTTAACTGCTGGGATCAAAGGTCTACTATTATGATGTGCAAAACTCAAAATACTGATGTGAGATTGAGTGTTGGGTAACAAGATTTTTGAAATCGTAAAAGAAGTTAGATTGTTTAATCATTTGAGAAATTTGGTGCAAATATCACGTCTTGTACACAAAGTGTAATAAATTATGCCCTAGATGATAACAACTTCAGAAGATGTTATGCATTTATAAATAAAAGATGCAGAGCCTCTAAGAGTCAAGACCTATTCATTTCATTTCATCTTATAAAAAACTCACTGTAAGCATCTTTTCACCCACCAAACACACAAGCTGAGGACTAACTTCAGAGTCACAACTTCAATAGTAATGAACTGTAATCTATTTATTGACAACATCACCATATCATTTTGGTTTACATACAATTAAGAAATCAAACGATTATCATCAGAGAAAAAGAAAAACTCAAACCAGTTCAAATAAAATAAAAGAAAACAAAACATAAACAGACATAATTAAGGATTATGGACAAAAATATCACGTCTTCTATGCTCTCATCAAATTACTTGATTTTTTCTTCAAATGCCCAATGCACTGCATAATATTTTATGACAAGATTTTCATAAATACATAATGATAGAATGAATTAGTTTAACTTTATTTTTAGAAAGAATTTCAATTCTCAATAACACAGTAGCAATCAATTATTGTACGGAAGAGCAAAAAATTTCTCACTAACTAAATTAAGTAAAATTTTTCTTTAAATGTGAAAAGCTTAACTGTTACAATGATCCTAAATTAATCAAGGTCTACACTCTGACACAATGACGACGTAGATGAAGTGGCTGAATGCTCTTTAGGGATAAGATCTACAAAGAAAAAATAATGAACCTAATACAGTCTAGTATTTTAACATTCCAACGTTTTCTAGTCCTGCAACCTAGTTCTATTTTAATCCTCCAGGGTAGATTACACATGCAATGAAGGATCAAATAACAATTGAAAATTCTAAACAATAGGTCTTGAATTTTTTAGGGGACTCACATAACAAATTATGTTTCTTGAAAGTTAATAATTTCATTCATAAGGAAAATGAAAACAATTTCAAACGAATCACAAGACTTTGATATTTCCACTGTATTGTCTAATCCTTTGACAGAGGGTCCAAAAAGAAATTTTTTTCTTAAATATTGTTCCTTTAAATAAGAAAAAATGTATTGCCTAAGCGCAAGCCACCAATTTTCCAGTAATATCATACGCTAGGAGACTAAAATGCATCAATATTTCTACTCAGCCACAATCAACTCTTTCTAGCATCTTAAAATTATGTGCGCCTAAATAAATAAAGAAATAAAGAGCTTCTTTAAATAAATTCAAGATGATATCTTTAAGTTAAAAGGATAATGAATTCTCAGCTCCACACATTTCAATTACAAATTTTGGTTAACGAACCTTAAAACATGCACGTCTAATTGCTCAAGTTCAAAAAACCACATAACAAAACAAAATCCTTTCAGCCCCTAGATTCCATATCCCAAAAGTAATAAAAGAACCAAACCAAAAGCCTAAACTCAACTATGATAAATCAAGAGTGAAAAACCACCAATAGAAAAACCAAACCGTTAACAAGCTGCAAACATTAAGCCCAATCAAAATGTTAATTCATAAACCCTATTTAAATTCCAGGAAATCCCTATTAGTACAAACAAACCTTAATTCGCAAAAACCCAAGTTAATTCAGATCAAGATATAGAAGTATAACAAACCTGAAGTAGGGACCGCGTGTGCCTTCACTTCAGGCGCGTGCCTTCACTTCAGATATGCTTTGAAAATAGAAGAAATCACAAATGCAAACGCCAAGTCTCGAGCGGTGAAATCCAGTAGAAAAAACAGAGGAAAAAACCGAAATTGAAGAAAAAAAAAACTGAAGTCGTAACAATAACTATCAAGATCGGAATTCGAAAGGGAGAGCTAGATAGAAAGTATGGAAAATTTTCAAAGGAGAAACGTATAATGGTTAAATTGACAGTGCATATGAACGAAGGAACAAAAGAAAAAGAAGGATCTGGATGGGAATAAAATAGGAAATTGGGAAATGCATTAGGGGTAAAATAGGAAAAATGGTAAGTTACTATTCCAGAAAACAGTGCTGCGGAGTTGGCTCTTTTATATAATAGGATACACAACATTTTATTTACATAAATAGTACATGAACTTTATTTGTTTTTTCCATTTACACTCCTGCACATTTTTAGCACATCTTTTTAAGTAACTTTTTTATTAAATAATATTTCTTACCTCAAATAATAATTTCTATCTAATTTCTTTAGCATGAGACTTCTAAACGATGAAAAGAATTATTAGTTTACACTTAACCATTTGCCATTTTTTACTTATTTAAATTATTTAGCGACTTTTTGAACAAAATTTTTAGATAAAAACCTTTGTTGATTATGAAATATTCAAGTTAATAGAAGGTTTAGGACAAAAATATGATGCAAAAATTTAAGAGAATAAATACAATAATTAGAAAAGCCTAAGGATGTATAATGTAGTTAGAAATGTGGTGTAATTATAAAAAATAGTGGTGTCAATATTACTACCCATATTGATGTTGAATTAATTCATAGATAGATAATTTTAAGATTATTTAAGAATAGTATTTCTAGTAGTTTAAATAAAACTAGCTAGTTATGACAATAAAAATAAATGAATAATAATAATTTGAAAGGAGAATCTGTTAAAAATAATTGCAACCTTTTTTTCCAATTATTCGTTGGGTTCTTTACATAAAAACCCCTTTCATAGTAGTATTTTCAAAAATTCCTCTAAACTGGAAGTAATTGCAAATATACCATTTTCTATTTCAAAAATGCCCTAACCGAATTTTAATTAAAAATCAATTATTTATTAATTTTTAACTTTATTAAGTATTAATAATTATTATGAATAATAATAATTATTATAATTAGTCATCACGCTTCTCACCATTGCCACCACCACTTTCAACCAGCACCAGAAACTACGACCACCGGCAACCCTCGCGGCGGCGGCCTAAATAAAAAAAAAGAAAAAAATAACATTTAAAAAATATTGTTACCAAAAATCAAGGGAAAATTTAACGTTAACAATACTTTTCCCGTGTGAAAATCATGTTAACTATCAAAGTGTAATGTTATCACCGAGAAAATACCATGGTGAAAAAGTAAAAAAAAAAAAATAGCAACGTGGTGTCACTACCGGTGCAATGTTACCACAAGGAAAATGTCATGGTAATAAAAGTAACAAAATAATAATAAGAAAGGAAAAAAGATAGAAACGTCAATTCTGTCGAGGAACCAAATCTTCGTGGTAACAGCGGTAACCATGATAACAATCACAAAAGCGTACAGTAACAAAAAAGATTTATAAAATAATGATAACAAATCCCAAAAAAAGGTAAAGCTCTTATAATGACAAAAAGCAAAGAAGCAAAAACACCATGTGCGAATGACGAGGGAGGTTTGAAGCTTTGAATTGAGAATGAAGGGATTTCATTCGGCTGTGAAATTTCAAAAAAAATATAAAATAAAATAAAAAATAAAAAAGGAAAAAAAGCAGATTCACCCAAAAACCCAAAAAAAAAAATGGAATATGGAGATTTAGCCGCCGGAAACGTTTCGGCGGCAACCTCAAATGACAAATCCACTGCTACAGCGTCTCTGCAACAGTAGCGACTGGTGACTGCTGCGAACTGCAGCAGTCGCTGCTGCTACTGTTCGCAGCAGTGGGCAACGCCTAGGTGGTGTGGCGCGGTTGCTTGTTAAGTGGTTGGAGCGCCTGGTGGTGGGGCTAGGTGGCGGGTGGTGGGGTGGGTTATGAAGGTGGCAGCGGCCGCTGGTGGCAGTGGTGGGAGCAGCAGGTGGTGTGGCGAGGCGGCGGCGGTGTTTGTGGTATGGGATTGTGGTTTGCGGCGACGGGGGTTGTAGGGCGCACAGCCAGTGGTGGGTGGAGATGGATTGAGGTCTTTCACTTAGATCCAGGGTTTTACCTATATGTATGTATGTGTGTGTGTGTGTGTATGTATATGTATACACACTTATATGTATAATCTCGGGTATAAATAAATAAATCAATATATTAAAATTAATTATAATGATTTATTAAAATAATAAAATGGTAAAATAAAATAAAATGATTTATTAAAATAAAATAATTAGTGGTATAAAAATAATACAAAGGAATATAAAAGTAAATAGTTTGATATGATGGTGTAAAAATGATAGGACTAAAAAAAAAAGGGGATAGAATGTTTAATTTCATCTTATTTGTTTCCTGCTATAATTTCCCTTTGCTACGAGAAGTTTTTGGGCTTAGGATATGTATGCCTTGGGAGACGACAATTAGTCCGTTACAGTATCTAATGGGCTTGTCACAAAATTGAAGCCCAAATTTCTTCTCAATTCCTTTATAATTGCTAACCGAAAGGCTATAATAATAATAATAATATTTTTATATTTATTATTATTATTAATTAATTAAAATTAATTAATAATAGAACTCTTATCCTGCGAGCTGTTTTTTCCCTCTTAACAGAGTGAATGAATGATAAAATTTTTTTTAGTATACGAATATACGAATTTTATGAGATATGTGAATACAGCTTCTTTAACTAGAATAAAGAGAATGATAAGATGGGTTATTGTCTCATTGCATTAAATAAAGTAAAAGTTATGTTAAAGCACTTTCAGGAGGTGCTTTAAGTAAACTTAACCAGTTATTAGAGCTACTTGAAAATTTTTTATAAAAGTAAACTTGACTGGTTATCTTTGTTTTATAACCTAGTGCCGAGTACCCGCCCAATTAATTAACAAAGTAAGGTTCAATGAACTCTTGTAAACCTTAATCTCATGTCAAAACATTTTCATTATATTTTGGTGCTGGGGTTTTTTGTGCGTTTCTACTTTTAATCCTTCAACTAGTTAATTGAATTTTAATTTTTTTATAGAGACTACATATACACGTGACTGTCTCTTAGACGTCACATGTGTGTCACATGGAAGCACTGGGCACCCATGTGCACATGTAGTGCACACGTAACACCACGTGATAGCCACGTGTGCATGTGGTTGGGAGTGTGGGTCGCTTTTTAATCATAGAACTAGTTAATTGAATTTCAATTTTTTTATGGAGATTACATGAATATTTGGCTACCATATTGATTTCACGTGTGCGTTACATGTCGCTATTAAACACACACATGCACATGTGGTGCATAGACCAAGTGTGATAATTCAAGGAGTAAAAAGCAGTATTTGCTAGAACGATATCTTAGATTCGAGTATATACCCCTCCCCAAAGTTCCCTAAATGGTATTAAAAAAAAATGCACAGTCACGTAGAAAAGTTCTAGTCAATTTTACCTCAGTTTATAGAAATGCAATTTTCCATCAGAATCTAAAATACCCACTACATATTACTACAATCAACTTTTTAACCTTTGAAAAGAAATTCTTAAATTGTCCGTGGAAAGAAATACACGTGGTAAAACTTTTGGATCTTCAAAAGTGCAAAAAATTAACATTGTAAAAGTAGTGATAACAAAAAGTAAATGTATTTCAACAGAGTCCAAGAAATACTTTTTAGGACCATCGTACCTTATTCGACGAATTAATTCTTTGAGCTTTTCTATTAATAATAATTTATGAACAAATAGTTGATTTGCCATATGAATGGTAGCTCATTGTTTAGTGTTATCATTTATCAATACCAGTTATTATACATGAAGAGAGTGAAATGTAGAGATTATTACAATTTTTACAGTGAACAATACATTAATCGTCTCATATTCTAAATTTTAAATATTTTTAATTAGCAAAACACTCGACAATATATCATTAGCACATGACAATACAAGAATTTAATTATGCCTACTAGTAGGTTGGTTATTATGCATATTTGTACATGTGGCATCCATCCAAATTAGGTTTTAAGGGTTGGGGTGAGGTGTATGTTGTCTGGATAAATGACACATGTACATATATATATAATAATCAACTTACCTGTTTGCATAATAAAATTCTTGCACGCCAATATTCATCTTTTTATAATGTTCACGGTGAACATTTCATAGATTCTATATTAAGAGACACCCTTTATGCATTTAATGGAAATATCTTTCGATTTCATTTTCAAACTTTCCCTTTTTGATATAGCAAAAAGGGATAAAGAAAACCAAAATGCTGACTATTTATATAACATATTAGCAAAAATGGGAAATAGTTATTGTTTGACTCCGAGAGTTTGTAGGTTCACTTGTAACAAAGGCTCGGTTTTGGACCGATTATAATTGAACCCATCACAGTTAAAAATATATTTAATACTGTGTACTTTGAATTTGAAGTATAAAACTCATTTGTAATTGGTTGCCAAGCGCACACAGTGATGGTGCTTTAGGAATTTGAAAATGAAGTTAAGATAATCCATTTTTTGCATAGAATAAGACAAAATTCACTCAATATTAAATTTGATATACATGATTATAACACTGGAATTCATAATCATATTGGTCCAAGTTTCATTGATAGGTAAATTCATCTTGTATGCGCAAATTCAACTATGATTAACCACTGAAAAAGCTTGACCTCAAAATTTATTGGGTATATCATATCTTTGAACTCTTGTTCATCCTTAATTAGAACTTAAATCAAATAAATATCTCGCGTCACGACATCACATCTTAGTTACGGTTTCCTATCAATCTCATGTCGCTTCACACAATTACTTCGATTTATACCGCACTGAAACTACGTTGTACAATGAGATTAATGTGTTTTCTCAATCATGCAATCCAATATCACTAATAAAATCTTCTTTTCTTTTTCTTTTTTTCCCAACCCTTTTCTAACTCTTCAAAGCAAAGGTTCCAACTTTCGGATAAGAAAAGAAAACGATGCTTTTCACAAGGGAATGGTGCGTCACCTAGAGCACAACGAACGACCCTTATTTTGTGTCTTGTGCTATGTGGTCTTTTCATAGGAGTTAAGAGCAGCATAAAATATATGTTTTTTAACAAAAAAATTTGACTTTTTTATTGGAATAATTTGCTTTAGGAATAAACTCAATATTAATGACAATTGTGTTGATTTGGTATTCATTCCTCACAAAAGTCTTTGGAATCATACACAAAGATTGGATCATATTATTATTGTAATATTATTATATATCAAACAAAGAATAATCAAAATTGTCTAACTAGTGTCCATTTGTGATGACTTTTCATAATAATCACGCTCCATTATTATCAAAGACATCAGTGGAATTATTTTTACTTTTTTCAACTTAGAAGGGTTTATTGAAAATAACAACTTTTTTAAGAAGTACTTTAATTTAAAGGGGAAAAATAAAAAAAAATCAAAATGTCTTAAAGACACCATAAAAAAATGCCCATAATAAGCATTTTTTATCAAAATTTTTTCATTTGAGCACCGTGCTCAAGGGTTAAAATAAGCATCCTCTTATTTTAACACATAAACATAATGCTCGAATGAAAATTTTCGTTTTCAATGTTGACATTTGACCGGCATCACTAATGGTGAATGTTTTTTTACAACGTATAATTAAACAAAGTGTTTGGCTAAACGTCTAGATTATAATCTGCCATACTGCATCATTTCATTTTTTTACTTTTTTCAAAAAGTTAGAAAATAAAAGTCAAGCCGTAATTATTTATTTTTAATGAAACAACTAATAAAATGATACCACCTAACATATTATAATCCAAACTCTAGCTAAGCACTTTGAAAGATTGCAATTGTATTTATTATTTTATATATTTTCCGATGTTATTCTCGTGGTCGAGTTGAAATATAATATTCAAGAAAAAGGAAAAATAAAATGGGGAAAACGGATGGTGTCCCACCAACATCCCATTATTAGACATGAGCATAGTCTATGTTCAGCCATCAAGGGGCCCTTTTAGTCAATGTAAAATATCGAAAGTAATTTGACTATTTTGCTATTGAAATGGGCCCCATCTCTCCTGGTCTGAAATTCCAAGCACGACCAATCCTCTGTTTACAGTTGGACTCTTTCTCCTAACTCACCTCCACTTGCGCTCTCTGTCGCGTGTCGCTACTGTTCTTTCTATTCTTGGTTTGATGCAAAATTGTACTCGGGGTACTAAATCTTTTCAAAAAAGTATAACTCGATTCGATTCTTTTTCTTTTCATTTCCTTTCTTTTTGACTTCATTTTTCAAATAATTTAAAAACATCTGCAGTGTAAGACGTTGACTTCATGAAATTCTCAAAGGGCAAAAGGATATTTTTAATTAGACTGATTAATTAAGGATGTACAAAGAGTTAAATTGAAAAACAAACTAGTTATGAAAATCGATTTTCTTTTTTATTACTATTTGTACGGCGAAATAACTTTGAAAAATACTATTATTACTATTATTTTACTCTCTCATATTCAACAAATATTTACGCATGTTCTTCTTGACACAAGGGTGGTCATATTGCAACTTGAAGTTGTGTAAAATTTGAAAAATTTAATGCGTAAGCAAGAAATTTGATTTGATAAATTATATAAAGAAAATGGTGGATCTACTAACAAGCTATCTAGTTGTTCTCTTTTCAACTTTGTTTTAGAGTTCATTATAGAAAAATAGACACAAAAAAAGGGAATATTGAAAATTTTAGGAGGAAGCAAATTACACAAACAAAAGTAGTCATATATATATATATATATATCCATTGTTTCCATCAGCAAAGTGACCATTAGCCCATAGAAGTGGGATTTAGACTTGACATTTTATTTGGTGCCTATTTATAGATATCTTCTTTTATAAGTTGCCTTGAAATCAGTAAAAATCTGGGCATGTCTCCTTTCCAAATGACGCATGTTGCGGATAATTATTCTTGAAGGAGACACAAGTACCTGATATTAGTGTGATGGATTGGTTTTAAATAATGCATTTTCACATAAAATTTCAAGAATACCCTCGCATGTGGACAAAAAATTCAGTTCAAGGGGCAAATGGGACAATGTCATATTTGTCTCACCATATAATGGTTCACCTGACAGATAATTGGGTATAGAAAAATGAGCCAATTTATAAATAAAAAAATGGGTGCTAAACATACCCTTAGTACAAGTGTTCAAAATGTTACACTTGGTACATATATGCAATGATAATGGTTAACAAATCAAAAGACTACTTACAATTATGCAACAAATTTATTAAAATTTTATAATGGCGAGGTCAAGAGACAAAAATATATAAGAATCAATATTACTCTTTGAAAATGTTTGGGGACCCCTTTCGCAATTTCTCCCTTATATTATTAACTCCAAAGTAAGCAAGTGAAGCTGACGCTCCCGCAATCCCAGCCCATCGGTTTTAATTACAGATAGACTCAAAGTACACAATGAAACATTTCTTACCAAACCAAAACAAAAGTTACAAAAATATGAAAAACTCTCTCTTCTTTTATTTCTAACGCTTTTCAATTCTTCATCTCCTCCTCCTTCACTCTCGCTCTCTCCCTCTCTTCAATGGACAATTCTCCAAAAACCCGCGATAATAGTCGTAGTTCGAACAGTTCTAGCAGTAGCACCACCCATATCAATGGCCTCCACAACCAGCAGAACCACCCATCTCCGCCGTCGGCGTCGCAGCTGTCACCGGCTCCGGCGTTGCCGATAACCAGATCCGAACCGAACAGCCCGCATCCGACCACCTTCGTCCAGGCCGACACCTCCTCCTTCAAGCAAGTCGTTCAAATGCTCACCGGATCCACCGAGACCGTTCGGCAAGCCTCCCGGTCGGACCCGGGTAAGAACCCGATTCCGCCCATCAAAACAGGGCTCAAGAAGGAGAAGTCAACCTCGAAGCTCTACGAGAGAAGAAACAGTCTCAAGGACTTCAAGATCAGTCCCCTCGGACCCGGACTCGTCAACTCCAGACCCAGATTCTTTTCCGGATATTCGGGTTCTCCCCGGACGGGAACCGCCGAAATTCTATCCCCCAGTATTCTCGACTTCCCGTCGCTGGTGCTCAGCCCCGTTACGCCTCTGATACCAGACCCGTTTAACCGGTCACCCCACGGTGGAGTTAATGCTAACAATTTGAACGCAGAAGCAGAGGAAAAGGCAATTAAAGAAAAGGGATTTTACTTGCATCCATCTCCGGCGAATACTCCGAGGGATTCAGAGCCCCGACTGTTGCCTCTGTTTCCGGTCACCTCACCTAGAGTTGCAGGTTCTTCTAATGCTTCAAATTCTTGAGTGAATTTTCCATTTTTGTAGATGTGCTTCAATTAATGTACCATTTTATATGTAAAACCACAGAATATGTGATTTGGAACTGATGAGGCAACTGTTTGTGATCATAAACGCTCTAATTAAATTCAGAAATCCCATAAGAAGATGAGCAGAAATGAAACCCATCTTTAATTCAAAGTCCATAATTTGATTGCTATTTTCATTTCAAATTCATCTTGGTTTAATTTCAATCACGTGAACAGGTAGATCTCTAGATCTTTCTGTTAAATGAATGAGAGGTATAAATTATATAATTTAATTCTTATTATATGATGTAGGAATTAAGTTGAAATAAGTGCTTATGAGAAAAGGGTATAACTTAAAAGTGGGGATAGAAACGGGCCTAGCTGTCTATGGTAGAGTAAAAGAAAGGGCAAGGTATCTTGACTCTTTGTTTGTCTTTCGGGGATGAACCGAGTCGAACCGAGCTGAACCGAGTCGAGTGATTAATATGGATTTCTTTGTACTTGGAAACAGTTGAGGTGAATCAATGCCTCAACAAACCAAGTCTGGTTATTGAATATTTGATCAAGAAAGCTGGTTTGGTGTTGAAATTCAATGAATTCTTCTTACTTTGGTGCCTCTTTGGATACTGGGAGTATACAACGGCTAGCTGCGAATCAATGCCATTTATATCAAATATATACACTTCTGATACACATTCATTTTGTTCACAAATTTGAGTTGTAGCATTTGATATAGGTGTGTTTAATGTGGCAAATATATTATTGCTCTCCCTTTGGTATTTAATCGGTGTAGAACTTCTCAACCCGTCCTTTATACTGCCTATCTATCAATAACCATTTTTGGATTATTGCACGACGTGTATTGTTCGACCAACTTCACCAATGAAGTGGGGCTACTTCAAGGTCCGATGTGGCAGATAGAACCTCAAACTCCTAGGTATTCTCACCTCGTTGAGCAAAAGGAATTGATCATTCCATTGCATTAACCTCTGTTCATTGGATGGTCTTATTGTGTAGAATGTTGCAATTGTCTTATCAAAGACTTTGTTGATCTGAGTGACATTTTCGATCAGGGTTTTTCGGGATATGTATCAGGCTATAAGTTTGGAAGACCAAACGCGAAAGTGCTTGCAAGAGGAAATTGAATGAGTGGGAGCCATGATACTTAGGGGACCATGAAGCACATCAAAGAACACAAATCAATTTTTTTTTCTTTCATAGGGTCCGGTACTTTAATCATGCAATGGGTGTCCCAAACATACTCATTCCTCTTTTTGACTCTAAAGCCAGAAGACCTAATGATCAATAAAGACACAAGAAAGTGAAATGTGGGGGTTGAAAAATTGGGTGTCTTGATGATGAAGGCAAAGAAAGAAAGAAACATTATATAGTGTGTTGAATGTATAACCAATAAACTTCTATAAAGGGACTATAAAGTCAAATTGAAGTTTAAAAACAAGGTTAAAGATAAACCAAGACTCCTTTCTCGATCGGCCTAGAAGTAGCTTGTCACACCACATGTTGCGTTCACTTTTTTGTTTAATATTGGAAACGCTCATTTATGTGTGACTATAAGGTCAAATTGAAGTTAAAAGTCAAGACTAGAGATATAAATTGGAGACTAGTTTCTCACACAACTAGTGTCATGAGTCAATAAAGTCTAGCTCTACGTGTTTGAATTTTGAAACACTTGTAACAAAAAAAAAGAAAAAAAAAAGTTATTTTACTCATGCTTTTGAATTATATTTTGGCCGTGGAATTTATCTACTAAGAATAGACATATTGTGGTTATAAAATTATCAAGGGGGCCAAGAGCAAATTATGGTGGAATTGGGAGTCAAATGAAAGAGATAATCATAAATCCATTATATGTGATGAATAGGAAGATATTCCATCAATGTACTTGAAGCAACAAAAGTGGCATCTTCAGTAGATAAATATCTTTCTTAATTTGGCTCTAAACTATTTAGCAGCGTGTTTCAAATTGTTGACCAAAATATCACATCCGTTCTATCAAACTTTCTGTACAAAAAGTTTCTGCATAGTAAGTAGAGAAAAAATCCCAGGAGCCGTATAAGAATTTGTGCAGGAAATTGTAAGCAAATTCTAATTGAAATAAATAGTTTTGTAACATTCTCAGTCTCAAATACGGATGATAGAAAAATCCGATCCGCTCCATAACCCTCGACAGATACTCAATCCGTTTGAGGAAAAAATTCCCGAATCGTGGATTGGTAGAGCAAATCACAATAGAATTTGCGATCCGACACATGGTAGCAGATCGGATCAGACCGTGGTCGATCCGATCCGATCCGTTTAATAATTATTATTAAAAAAAGAGAAAACATTTTACCTTCACAGAATCACATTTGGTCAAGTCAACACTCATTCACTCCACACCACTACCAGTCCTCCCTCCCACCCGCGAACCTAACCTTCAGCCCTAAATCCCTTTCGTCTCTTAGTCTCTCACGCAAGTTGCAATGCACGTCTGCCTCTCTTGTTCAGTCTTCCAGTCGCCTCAGCTGTCACCTCCTCTGGCCCTCCAGCCACATCAAGGTCGACCGTCCAGGTTAGTTAATCTCGCATCTCTAACTCCTCTCTCGCTTTGTTTATTGCTTGGCCAGCCGATGGCCTTCTTCTTCCCTAATTGCTGTATCCAGTTCTTCAAATTGAAAATCTTTAGCAAACATTTAATACTTGGTTAATTAAGTTTAATTATTTCGTGTTTAGTTTACAGTTTTTAAACTCCTTCAACTAAATTTTTTGTTAGATTGTGTTTGCTACTAAGCTAGTTGTAAATAAATTCACAAGAGTGAGAAATGTCTTATGAAGATAATGTAGTATAATAGTGGGGGAATTTGGATTTGTGAAAATTGAAGTGGATTATGGAGGAAGAACTAAGAAGTAGCGATAGCCTTTGTTATAAGACACCCTATGTCATTTTTTGACTTTTAGGAATCCCATATTGGCATTTCAATGAGTAGGCACTTGGAATTATTTACTTTATGCGAAATTGTATTTATAATTTTCTTGGTAGTTGATATCTATTTAATTTCATTTAACTATTAAAATATATTGTAATGTATTGTATGATGAGAAAACTAAGTTAGGAGATTAGAGTAGTGTAATATATGGTGTTTAAAAAAAAAGTTTCGTGGATCGGTTGGTGAATCGCAATCTTGATCCGATTAGATCCAATCCGATCTGTAATCCAATGTGATCTGCTCTGATCCGTACGTTGCGGATCATGGAGCAAATCAAGGGTTTGTAAATCTTTCGTGGAGCAAATTAGATCGGCGTCGATCTGATCTATTCCAATCCATTGCCATCCCTACTCAAATCAATGAAAATATAATACGAACATACGAAATTGTACTGTTAATATAACACTAACAGCTATTTTGGAAAGTAGTGCATAATTTTTAACTCATGCGGCCACACTTTGCTTAAACGTCAATTCATGCCCGCATTAAATTCTACACCTCAAAATAATGAGTAGTCTATTTTTTTATTTTTTTTAAGAAACAACTCTATAGGGACTACTATAGAGCCCGTAGTTGTAAAAAAAAAAAAAAAAAGAAATCACGTTAAATCAAACCACATCTAGTTTCCTGTATTTTTATAGTTAAGTTGTCTCTATAACGGAGCCTGTAAAATCCTAGTATAGACTGGATTATAATATAATCTAGAATATAATGGTTTATTTAGGAAAACAATCTAATCTAGAATTTTTCTTTTATAATTTCAATTGTTATTATCCATAAATTCAACAGTGTATTAAAAAAAGGCCAAATTTATATGCTGATTAATTGGAAAATTTTGCTTAAAATTGAGTTTGATGCTTATAATAGCGTTGTAACTATATAATTGGGGAAAATATTTACGACATATTTTTTAAGTAAAAAAAAAATACATCATAAATTATTCCCACCACATATTTAGACAACTATTCTTGAAATCTTATATTTCTCAAATGTAAAAGTTCACCTTTCAAAAAAAAAAAAAAAGGATAAAAGTTCAAGATGGACAGTGAATACCACACCTCGTACTAATTTATGATTTAATGATAATTATTAAAGGTCCTATTGCATTTAATCAAATTCCAAATTTGACAAATTAATTATTTAGTGGTATCAAAATTATATTCATACCACATATATTTTCTTAATTATACAACATTTTATTTATAACGATGGTCCTTAATTTTTTATTAAAATCTCATTTATATGTCTAATATTTTTTTTAATAGTTCACTCCTATTTTCAACTTTCAATTAATTACTTACAATTAATTATTTAATAGATAATATGTCAAATCATGGTTTTTGTTCCCTAAACATTTTGATAATATAATTAAAATAATTTCTGAACTTTCTTTCTGCTATATATATCCTATTTATTAATTAATTAATACATGGGACAAATGAGTATTTATGTCATCTTGAAATATAAATTATTTACAATTAACACAGTTTACAAATACCACATTTTTTTATAATCACACCACATTTTGATTGCATTGCATAACCTTTACTTTAATTTACTAATTATTTCTTTATGTTCCTAAATTTTTTCCTCACAATTTTATTCTCAAAAATTCATTAGCTAGCGTATATGGTATAATTTCTAAAGTTTTCAGTGCAAAAAGTTAGTTAAGAAAGTTACTCAAATATGTTAAATAAGTAAATTATAAGAAATACTTAAATACAATTAATTAGTTTGATTGATAATTTGAAAGTATTATGACAGAAAATTTTGGACAAAAATCCTTCTTTAAAACTAGAAGTACTAATTTGTAGTAAATTATAAAAGAAGAATATAACGTAAATGTTGCGGATATAAATGTAAAAGTAAATGGTGGTGTCAGTATATTTTGCCAATAGTTTAACTTGTGGTACTAGAATAATTGTTTGTGTTCCTAAGTGTGATTATATATTGTTATACGATTTATAAGATTGATAGTTTAAAGGTAATTATATTGGCACTACATTGTTTACTATGTGCACCACAAATTAATTGTATGGAAAGTCCTTAGTGTTTTAAAATTATAATATTTGATGTACAAATAAGAGATAAAAATATTTGGGATGTAATTATAACAAAAACTATACATTAAGGAGCGTCATTTCAGTTAAAATGTAGTGTAGCTATAAGAAAATGTAGTGTAAATATAGTTGGCCTTACAAGTATTAACCAATGAAAAGTTATTAATAAATAAAACGAAAAATTATGTCTATAATTACAGAAATCAGCAAAATTTAATATATGATGATAGTAGTAGTAATAGTAATAGTAATAGTAATAATAATAATAATGCAATTAAATTAACATATATAATAATGCAACTAAAATCGAGTGCTATTAACAAATTGAAAATGTGATGCAAATAAAACTACTCTCTAATCAATGATGAAGCAATATTTGGTTTGCAAAAAAAAAAAAAAAATCGTGAAACAATATTTATTACCACAATATGTGAATTTGAAGGAAAAAAATTACTACTAATTCTAAAACCAATTGCACATCGACCAAAAGAATGGCTTTGTGGAGTCACGGACACAGAGTGCTTATTTCCTAGGTGAAATTTATGTTGATTTGACAAAACTTCCTTGTCTCTCAATTGACTAAATTTCAGTTGTCGACAGATTTGGTGCAAGAGTTTTTCCTTTCAACTAGTTTTTTTACCTGTGCATTGCCAGGGTTTAATTCTGCGACAATTAATTCAAGACAATATATATTTAACATGTAAATGTAAAACTATTGGTTTAATAAAGCAATTTAAATATAAGAAATCAACTATTTGTTAAAATATTATAAATTTTGAAACACTTCTTTATAAACAACATTTATCGTTTTATTCATCAAGTTTCCATCCTCATCGTATATCAACATTTTCATGCCGGACCGATGTGTGACTCTGGAAATCGCAACATAAAATTGTCCGTGACTCAATACTGGCTTTTTCAGAAAGATCCCCTCGTGAGACAACAATTGGCCTTGACTTTTGTTAATCGTCATTGTATATAGAACAACTAAATGGAACGGTCTCCTTTCAAATTTGAATGGCAGCTTAACATCTGATGGAGTCAATGACATTCTAGGAATGATTAATTTCTTTGTATTAGGTTGACCTTTTTGCATTCTAAAATTTCTTTTAGGCCCAACACTTGTGTAGACCATCCTCAATGTCTTCTGTTATTGAACATGAAGATGAAGACAGAATATTAACACTTTTAGTAGGGTCATTGTTCATAGCAAGCCTAAAGAAAAATTGATTGAGACTTTATTATTCTATAATCGTTAGAGGATTAAACAAACAATATAATAATAATAGGTAAAAGTTAACCTGCTTTTGAACTTATTTATTTCTAGGATATTTTGATTGAACATAAGTTTTGTGGCATATTATGAATTACATAAGTCTATCTCCTCATTGAACTTCTTAGAACGACATAGTTGAATTATGACCACAACAGATTCGCTAGCAGTAGTATCCACTTCTCTAATCATTTGGTCTGCATAGTTGCTCCAAAGTGTACATGTGATAGTGTTTTTTCTGCACATATAAATAATTAAATAATACATACATATAATTGAATGTAAAATGATAGATGAAAAGAGAAGTGAATTTTTGGGAAAAGGAAAAACAAAATTAGATTTCAACTCTGAATCTTGTAGGACAACATTCACACGTTTCAAAGTTACTATTCCAATAGTTGATCTTTGATGTTGTAGAGCATCTTTTGGAACAATTTTTTGAATGAAATCTGATAAGATAAGATAGAAATTAAATGTGTGCTTTATTTTGTTACATAATAACTCATATATCATAGATAAAGAATTACCTAATAGTTCAGCAGTTTGAGAATTGTGAATAACTTCGATTTCTTGGACTGACGTCAAATTAAATGTTGAAGGAGTAAAATTTTTATCTCCAACAACAAACACATAAGTTATTTCCATAAAGTGCAGACGATAATCATGACCAGTAATTCCATATAATCATGTGTTATCTGTAACAGAAAAGTTACTCAACTAGCATATCATATTCTCTCGTATCTATTTTTCGTATTTTTTAATATATGGTTGGCCTATCGTGGCTTGAATTCTGTCACCCTAAATGAGTAAAAAACGAAGAGTTAGAAAAAAAAAAAGTTGAAATGAGGCATAAGCATTGTTGTAAAATTCATTACCTCTTCGTCGACCAATTGTATTTCAAGAAATCGAGTGATACTTTCTTTTCCTTTCATTGGGACTACATATTTTCTATCAACGCGCACTTTTATAATCCAATTTGTCCTTGTCTTGTTCAAATCCTTGAGAAGTGTAACATCCATGTTCAACTTTGAAGAAGCCATCTATCTATGTTGGTGTTATCGTTTTTTGTGCTGAAATTTTGTGATTCAACTAATAACACAGCTTTCTATTTATAGTTGTAAAAGTTGTTACCTAATTGGTAGTTTCTTAAGTGTGTCGTGCATTGTGATCAAAATAACTGATAAGGTTAACTTTTATAAATAGGCATAGTGGGCATAATTATAACTACGAGTTACAATATAAAATTGCTGGTCGAAATAAAGAAAAGGAAAAATTGTAGAGCAAAAAGCATGCTAGAAAAGGTTTTATAATCAACAATATGAAATTTTCGCTGAGAAAAAAAGCTTGGAAAGAATACCATATATTAAGCAATAGCAGTTACCTATAAATATTGCTGGAACAAACAAATAAAAAAATCACACAAAAAAAGATTTAAAAGATTCAACTATTACAAATGAAAAATGTTGGTCAAAATTAAAAAAAAAAGATATGCACAGAAATTGACCATGGTCAACAATGACAGTTACACAATAGAAGTTACACAAGAAAACTATTGGAACATATGGAGAGAGAAATTGCAAGGGTAACCATAAAAGATTCTGATTCAAGAATCAAGATTTAGGCAGGAAAAAGATAATTTTTACAGTTCGTTTTAGTATAGTATAGATTTTAGTAGACCATTGAATCGCCATTTATACAAAGGTAAATGGAAATCACATGCATACGTGGCGTACAATCAGTAGCCATGCAGCTGCCATATGGCCCACATAAACTGTGGCATCCCAAATTTTATTTACCTTTTTATTTCACATGGATACCTAAACTTAAGGGCTAATTTATATATGGATCAAAAGTCAAAAGTGGAATAATCAAATCAAGATCAAATTTAGATTAAGATGTATTAATTTAATTTTTGGGTTATCATTTAAGCAATTAAATAAGTTTGGGATTTATATAGAATTATATTATAAGTTGGTAGTTTAAATGAAGTAATTCATGAAGTTAAGGATCTAAATGGAGCAAAGCAAGAAGTTGTGGGCATTTGGATGCAATTTTCTCAAATATATTGTTATTTGTCTTGGATTTGGGCCGTTACATACGAACATACACAGAGAGTGTTGAGAGAGGGAACGAGAGACGAGAGTCAGCGAGAGATGAGTGAGGGAAAAAAGAAAGAAAGAAGAAATTTGTGAAAATTGGGGAATTGAAGAAGAAGAACAAGAAAGCATTAACATATGTAAGTACTACTCACTTTTAACCCTTGATTTCATATAATTTTTGAGGTTTAGATTTCTTCTAGTGTTAAATTTTTATAGAATTGAGTAATTATGATTTTTTTTTTTTGAAAGAATGAATTTTATTCATTTTGTGCATCGCAAAATAGTACATCGAACATAAAGGGAGGGGGACAATCAAAAAACTGTGAGGGACCTGACAAAGAATCGATTGCTCTAGCAAGGAGGTGAGCAACTCGATTTGCAGATTAAGAACCCAACATAACTCTATATTGAAGATTTTTGTAGAGAGTTCTTTACAATTATCGACTAACAATCCAAAAGGAGAGATGTCATAATGCAATCTACAAATTGCACCATAAACAACCAATGCATCCGTTTCAATGATAATGTACTTTCCCTTCGTTTCTTTGCCTATTTCAAAGCATGTAGTTAGTTATGATTTAGTCTTTCTATAAATTTAAATGGCGTGAAATTTTTCTTGGACATGAAAATAGAATCATACAAGGCTTAGTATAGAATTATGTAGAGTTAGTATAATTTCATAGTTTAGGAAGGAAAAATTAAAGCTGAAATTTTTGAAAAAAGTATTCTTTGGGACTTTAAAGTGAATTCTATAGTAGTTGTTAATCAAATGAAGTTTTGGGATTAATGGTAACAAGGAAAGCCATGTCTTTAATAAAAAGGAAAGTATAAGAGGTTAATATTGAATTCTAGGAAGCAAAGCATGTATGTATGAATTTAATAAAAAAACTTAAGGCTGGGATTAGATTATGTATGTTGTTTCTGCCCATCAACTTTAGAAGGTCATAACTGATAGTATATGTTGAATTTTAGCAAGATACAAGTTGAAAAATGATCTTCTATGTGTTCCAATGATCTTCTATGTGTTGCGTACCATCCGAAATGCGAATAACACCGTTTGGAGATCGGTAGGAGTTTTTTATGACATGTTTTGTAAAGATAGACAGCGTGGACCTGAGAACAGATTTTTAGGAGGTGGAAAAATATTTTGGTGTTCCCAACTTAGTTTTTTTGAACTCAATTTCATATATGATGAACTTATATAAGTTTTCTACCTTCTAGGAGAATTTCATAAACCTATGACACCATTGCTAATTGTAAAATGGTTTTGAATGTGCATTGCCCAAGCAAGAAACTTAACAATTGTTGTTTGAAGAGTTGAACTAAGTCTTGATTCAATAAGTGGTGCACATGTTTGGCGGAAGAGTTTAGTTAAGAATGGAAATGAAGAACTAATGGGTTATTATGATAGTATAGTCTTTAGTAATATTGAGCTTTCTAATTTAGAATATAGTGATAAAAATAATTATTTAAACTAGAAATGAATATTACTCTGTGAACAAAAGAACTAGATGTTAAGTAAAATTTTTATATAATGTCACAGGAAATGATAAAAATTAAAAGGAAATGAAACACGAAAGGAGCTACATTGCTACTTAGCCGGTGAGTGGAACATTTCTCTACTTTCTTTCTAAATGAGAAATTATTATGCTTTGAATTTATATGAATTTGCAATATTTTACATTGATCATTTATTTCTGGGCGATCTTCAAAAGTTGATATTTCTTTAGAAAAGTCATGTAGATTTTATTTAGAAAAGTTTATGTTGAGTTTATGTAAAATGATGCTCATGATTTGTAGAGAAAATATTAGATTTGAAATGTGTTTTATGATTTATTAAAACCCCCAAATTTTTATCTGATGTTATGAATATGCCACCTACGGCCGAAGGGGCCCATAGCTCAACTTGACAAGATGAATGCCGCCCAAGCGAAGGGGCCTATTGTGTTAACTATAGTTCAAGCTGGTTGTTGTGCCGCCTAGGGCGAAGGGGTCATATGGGACCTATGGCCAAAGATTGTGTCTACGCTCGTATGATTTGATATTATGGTTACGAGATGTGTTGATACTCTTTGGGGTGGACTTTATAATGATTTCAGGAATGAAATGGTTTTTGTGATGTTCTTTAGCATTTTAATGATTTTACAAATATCTTACTCTGAGATGAATTCAACTTGATGATGATGCTCATGTTGGATTTATGTTTAAAATTATGAAAATCCAAATTTGACATGTACATTTTAGCTCACGTGTTTTCTAAATAATTTTCTTACCAGTTAGCAATTGGAGTTTGGGCAACTCATTTCGGCTGAGCATGCTATTCTAAGAATTCGAACCACCACATGGAATTTGTTCATGGTTGTTATTAATCGGTTTTAGTATATTTATTTACAAGTGAAGTATTGTAAATTGTAATGATGGTAACTCTTATGTTGTGAGGTGTTAATGAGTTGATATTAGGCGGTTATACATGTTGGTTTTTTTATTATTAAATCAGGAGACATATTGCCAATTTTTTTTCTAGAATAATTAGCGTTTTCGCAAGCCTTAACGGTAGATTCTAAGTTCTAGCTGGAACTTATCGTAGGTGCACATCATACTTCAAGTTACCTAGATGTACTATGAGTGGGGGGTGTCATAAACTCCTCGTTGGTGCTACATGTGCATCACTAGACACATGGACGACTTGCGTGCGACACATGTGTATGTAGTCTCTATAATATAGATAACATAATCTTATATCAAATTTACCTTTACAGCATAATTAAAATAGCAACTATATATGGTCACCTAAAAATAATTTCCCACCAGATATCCCGTCATACACGCATGTGGTGGGAGATTATTGGGATAATTGTGTGGGTTTCCACACAAGAGGCCCAAATCTCCCCTCCACGTGTGCGTATGGCGGGCCATATATTTGGTGAGAGACCATTACTGAGTCACCTACTCATTTAATTTAATAAAGAGGAAAATAATAAACAAAAGACAAATTTCATCCTCTTATTTTCCAATTTTCGGGAAATATTTATTAGTTATTATTACTAGTATTGGTTTTATTTTTCTTTTTTTTTTCAAAATTCGAAATGATGTGGGAACCATTTTTCTACGGTAAAAAAATCTAAAAAAACAAAGGTTATTAATATAATTCTATTTACAATCCCATAAAATTTTTGTGAA
Organism: Nyctanthes arbor-tristis; assembly: GCA_963692815.1. Classification (NCBI taxonomy): domain Eukaryota; kingdom Viridiplantae; phylum Streptophyta; class Magnoliopsida; order Lamiales; family Oleaceae; genus Nyctanthes; species Nyctanthes arbor-tristis. Next base: position 48,252 of record CAVNYN010234892.1, read on the forward strand.
GTAAGTAACAGTTTCGCATAGAGGGGATCGAAATTAACTTAAGTTCTTATGTACAGTAAACATTATATAAGTCATATACAAAATTTATGATAATTAAGTTCAATGACAATAATCAATTCCATATTTGACAAACTTCTTGCTTTTTTTTTTTTTTTATCAACTTATTTATTAAGAAGCCTTTCAAAAAAGAAAAAAAAACGTATTTATTAAGAAGTGTTTGCTTCTTATTACAATTTTTTTATTGGAATGAGATAAAATGATAGAAAAAGATTTTATAGAAATTTGAAATCAGTCATCGAAATTAACTATAGTCATCAAATTAGTAGAGAATAAAATTATAATGGTGTTTGACACACACTCATCAACTCAATTGTCGACAACTATATAACAATATTGAAGGCACAAATTCTAAAAATGATCACCCGCCCACTGTGGACGGGTTACACAGCCCACAGCTGATTTGTCACACACATGATAGTCTTAAAAGGCTACTATGTGTGTGCCACCTCAGCTTTACAAGCTGTCATGTGTGTGTCACATCAACTATAAGCAACTAAAACAAGACGGCAACTAGTTATCATTGGTGAACTACATGGTATGTAAGACGATCTCTAATGTAAAGTCAACGTAAAATGTTTTATGTGTATGTGTCAAAAAATATTGACATCACATACAAAAAAATCTCTAATGCAATAATATCAACATTATATATTTAGAAAGTTATAATTAGGTATTTTGAAAAAATAGAGTGAGAAAAATTTTTTAATTTGATAAATTAAAACTTGACATTGTCATGACATTTAATGTGCCAAATAAGCACTTTTTGACAATTGTCAATTTATTCCATGACCATGAATATGACTATTCATTAGAGATACTCGAATAGTTTTATTATATACTCAGAGGTGGAGGATATTCTATACCGATAAATAACTGTCAAATATATACGGACTTGTTTGGAATGTTTTATTTTTTCTATTTATAAATTTACCTATCATGATTTGATTGTTGATTTGACAACTACTTAATAATCACCACACATTTTAAACTTCAATTAAATCTCTATAACTCATTTTCACTCATTATAAATTCTATTTATAAATTGAATTTATAAATATAACCAAACAGACCCTACTTTGTGGATTTACAAAAGGGCGTAACTCATTTCAACTATTCGTACCGTATAGAGATATCCTATCCCTTGAGTGTATAACAGTACAAAAATTTGTCACAAAACACAATCACATCCTAGTCACTTTTTGGTGAAATTTATGTTGATTTGCGCTACAAAACAAACGCCCTTGTCCTTTCAGTCAATTAATTCAAATATTGACAAAATTAACGTAAGAAGAAGTTATTTTCCCATTCAGTACGCTCGAATCGCGTGCAAACTGATCCTACAAGTCTACTATACAGTCAACTACTCATTTACAGAAGAAAACGTATGTTCGACCTCTTAACTTTCGAGTTTTATTCCGGTACCATATATTGGGTATATTATAACACTATATGGGTTATGTAGTGTGCATTAAGGCACAGTATATGCAAGCCACATGAGTTATATGGCACCGAAGCGTACCTGATATATGGTGTTAGATTAAAATTACTTAACTTTCTACCATTAAAATTTTCGGCAATGGTAAATTACAGTGCCAGTTTCATCTTCAGCCTTTTTAAAAACTAGCACAGTTCAATTCTCTTTATAATTTCACATATCACTGACCACTAATTTGTCAACTGCTCATTTATAGCCATAAACTTTAAATTTTTATTAAATCTACATAACTCATCTCACCTCATTATAAATTAATATCAATAATGAGAATCAAACGGCCACTAAATTGAATGCTATTATAATTAAATTCTGAAACTCAAGTTTCGTGAATATATAGAAAAGTGACACATAAGCATAGAAAAAAATACATGTGCATAATGATAAAATTTCAAATTCAGTTTCATGTAACTATTTTGTCATGGTATCTTCTATAGTGTCAATTGAACACCATTTTATGGAGTCTAATGTATTATGTGACAAGTGTTAATTAGATACATTGGAAGATGATCACCACATTCTCCCCAATGTATCTAATAACACTTACCACATAATACATTAGACTTCATAAATGGTGTTCAATAGACACTATAGAAAAACTAATTTTGTCACTATACACATATTTTATTTTTCTATACACTCACCTAACTTGAATTTTAAATTTGATTTCAATTAAAATAGAATTTTATTTAAACGGTTATCAAACGTAGCCTTACATTTGAATAAGAATAATATTGCAGCAAAGATCGCCCAACCTTTACATTCGTTCACGCTTTTATCCATAACATTTAAATTTGGACCAACAAGTGTTTGCATTCATTCGTAGTTTCATCCAAATGCATATATTGCTAAAATCTTAGGGTTGGCAACTATTTAAATGAAATTCTGTTAGAATTGAAATCTGAAAATTTAATATCAATTGTAACAATCATATGAAATTTAATTTGAAAATTTATCACAATGCAATGTGTCACTTTTCTCTACTCTTAGATGAGGTAAACTTGAAATTTAATTTCAAGTATAATAATATTTCATTTAGTAATTGCCAAACAAACCCTAACATCTTAATGATTAAATATAAGTATTTGGGTGAAAGTGCAAGGGAATACAACGATTGGGGACCTTTGCTGCAATCTTCCCTTTCAATAATTGTAATTTATAAATGTATGCATTTGGATGACGTGTGCTGATGATTTTTCAAAGATTGGGGGCCTGTTGGTGTAGATTTAAAGGTTAGGGATGAAAGTGTACAACAGTCGGGAAACCTTGCTGCAATTTACCTTTCAAGAGAGACATTCAATTTTTTTTTCCTTTTCTTTTACGTTTTTAATTAATTTAAAAGCTCAGTAAATACCTATTTAAAGAAAAAAATGCTAAGTGTTTGATTCCTGTTAAATTTATAATTCATAAAATTATAATAATCTTATTATCCGGTTCATCCTTTCATTTTAATACATTTACTTAAATATTTCCCCACCTGTAATCTGTATAATAATAATAATAATCCAATAATAAACTGAAAACACCACAAAACGAAATTAATGATGGATTAAGTAAATATATGGGAAGTAAATTCTATCTCCACAACCACAACCCACTAAACAAATTTCTCCTTACATAAGTAATAAATTCACTTATAATCCTTTGAGAAAAAAAAGAAGTAAATTAATAGCCCATTATTTTGCTTTAAAAACCTCTATAATTAAGCGACTAAGCGTAGTGTGCGCCTATATATATATATATATATACACACACACACACATAGAGAGAGAGAGAGAGAGCAATGGTCCGCTAGAGTTGTATATATGTTGCATGGTTTTGGCAGCAGCTTGCTTCTGCCACCTTCTTCCACCACCGACTCATTCGTTCACTCTCTCTCTCTCTCTCTCTCTAAAACCAATCTAATAATTTTCCAGTGACATTTTCTGAAATTTTCTTCGTTTGAGTTATAATTAGTATTTAAAAAAATAATAATAATTCTCTGAAGTATCATTGAAGTAAAGGATTGTCGGCTAGCTGTGAGAATGGAGGAACTCTGGGATGCCCAAGAGATGTGAGTTGATAGATAAAGGGAGGAATAACTTGTCGCTGAATTTTTCTTGAGGATATGATTTTGTTTATTTGTGTTGAAGTTCTCGAATTTCTTGCTGATTTTTTGGGAATTTCCCCAATTCTTGAAGAGATTAATTTTGAATTCCTTAAGGTTACGTTTGTGTTTTCTTGAAACTTTTTTCTTGAATTCTTAAGCGGGTTTTGAGGAATTTAATTCTTCGAGGGTCTCTCATTTTTGTTGAAGTACGTAGTACTTCAATTTCTTGGTGATTCTTTCCAGTTTCCAATTCTTAGCGAGATTCTTGCATTCCTTAAGTTCGTGTTTTGTTGAAAATTTTTCTTCACTTTATAGGGGTTTTGTGGAATTTAATTCATTGTGGGTCTCTTATTTTAGTTGAAGAACGTTGTTCTTCAATTTCTTGGTATTTTTTAATTTTGTTTTATTATTTTTGTGTGTGTTATGTTAATTTCCTTACAAATAATTGAATTGCTTAATTTTTTTTAATTGAAATATTATTAAGTTTTACATTAATTGTAATTGTAATACATTTATTTGATGATTATGGGTATTAATTGCAGGCTTGATTTATATGTTTATGACTACATGTTGAGAAACAACATGCACTCAACCGCCCATACCTTTGCTAGCGAGGCCAGATTTGTACCCCAGTCTGTTGGTACAATAATATATACCAACTCTCATTTATTTATTTATATATCTTTTTTGTCACTCGGAAAGACATAAATTTTTTTTATTAAAATAAGCTATGGCAAATTGATAATTATAATTATTATTATCATTATCAAGCATTTAATTAATTGACCTTAGACTTATGTTATTTATTACTCTATTAAATTAATAATTCATATATATATATATATAGAAGTTAGGCTCTATAGTTCTTTAAATAAATTTTAATTTTAATTTTAATATCAAAATTAAATCTACAGGAAATCTATTGTAATTTCAAATAATATCTTTCGGGTACCTAGATTCTATTGTAACATATTCTATCTAAGTGTTTTTATCTGATTTTCTTCCTAGCATTGAATCCTCCGGAAGGGTTTTTAATGGAATGGTGGTCCCTATTCTGGGATGTGTATTGTGCTCAAGTTGAAGCTACAAGGCACGTCCCTGATCAGTCTGGCCAAGGGTCCTTATCTAAGGTACTATTATATTGTTGTTCATCATCCTTTTTAATCTTGCATATTCACAAGTTTATATCGTGCAAATTCAAGATTTGTCTAATCCTTTAACCAACAGGAAACTCGTACTCTAACACCTAGGATCGCACCAACCATTGCCAATCTTACAATGCCGATGCATGATTTCAGTCAAGTGCCAACGCCGGATGTTCTCAATATGCTTCAAGGAGCGAGTGCGATCATGACAACTCAAATGCCCCATATGACAGATTATCTGACCGGCTACAATATGAGCTCGGGGAAATCAATGGCAAATGTAGTCTCTAGGGCGATGAATAATGAGCAAGAGCGGCCAAAGATTCCTGCATTAGGCTCGAGTTCTAACCCTCATCTTGCTCAATTATCTTCAAGCAATTCGAGGTTATACTGATCAATTATCTCTAGCTATGATTATTTCACTTTTTTTTACGGTTTGAACTAAACATGAAACGTATCTAATTAATTGGTCTTGATACTCCCTCTGTCTTGATTATTAATTAGTCTCATTTTCCTTGTGGGAGGCCCCAAATATATGGTCTTATTTCTATATTTAAAAGTCTAATATTTAATACTTTAATTATAATTACTATCAATTTTGAATTCTACTCAGAACACGAATTATAAAAATGTGCATTTCCAACACATTTTTTAATCTTTGTGAAAGACAAATGAGACTAAATAATTAAGCAGAACAGAAGGAATATATATATTATTTGATGTCATGTAAATTGTGTGCAACATCAGTATATATGTTGGTTTTATTTTTTTTTTTTGAATGTACATTAATCATGTCCTTTTACAGTGCTCCCAGGCCGCAAATCTCCAAGAAGCATCAGCTAGATGTTACCGAAGTACGTTTAATTAGTTGCTAGAATTAATGAAGTAAATTTGTATGAGAAATACAAATGAGGATATATATAATTCACAATATTGTGCCATCGCGGGATGAGCTGATCGATCTCTTATGTAACTTGTTCTGGTCTACTCGATCCAGGTTGATGGATATATACATGGTAGGCTGGGCGCAATGAGATGTACAGCGATGGAGACGAGTGAGGGAACATCTGGATCGAGCTAAAAAACCCAAAACCCAACCTTTCGAAAACGGTTTGTCTTGTATATATATCCTGATACCACGCTTGCTTCTTTGCATTTTAATGATTTTTCACATATGTTATTTTGTCCTAGCAGCTACCATTACCATCATGGCTTTTGGAGCTAAACATGCATGCCCGGTTCACGATAAATGATAAATTGAATTAAGTGAATGTTTTATTCATCTATTTAATTAATTTCACTTATATTTATTTAATATTACATTAATTGTCACCTACTAAACTGATGCTAAACACAAACCATATTTAACCAACTCTAGGGTACCTACTTTATTTTTGTGGCCAAATCAATAATTCACGTTTGAATTTAAAGCCCAATTTATTGTGCAGCTAGATCGCTAAACATGTAACATACATGTAAATATTCGTAATTGGTCGAGACTTAAGACGCCCGTTTGCAAACTCATTTTAATGAGAAATAAAAGAGAGATAATAAATGGTATTGAATGTTAGAGATTTATACAATACATACTTTATTTATAAATAGAATTGATTTACAAACATGGAGTGTTAGACTACTAAAGATTTCTTCCTACAGTTAAAGTATGATATGATGACTGCAAATAAAAATGACCTAAAACTTTTGATAAGCGTGGAATTTATAATAGGTAAGAAACAACTTTTGACTGTCCAACACGTGGCAAGCTCAAACACAAGTGTCAAGAATCCATATCGCCACCTTTCTGTTCTCTTTCACCTTATATAACTAAAGAACCGCATTACCAATTGCGAGCAAAAATCAGTTAGATTTTAATTGCGAAACTGAAACTGAGAGAGAAAATGGCAGCAATTTCTTCAGCAAGAAACCTGATCTTCAACATTTCAAAGTCTCTCTCCAAAAATCCATCCCTCTTTCTCCGCCCAATGTCTGTAGAGTCTGTTTCACCTCTCATTCTCAGGTAAGCAAAACAAAACAAAAAATCACACTTTAAATTTGCAGTCTAAAATCTATACGCATGTTAATCTAATCATGGTTTAATTTCTTTAGGC
>CAVNYN010234895.1:0-23876 GCA_963692815.1 Nyctanthes arbor-tristis
AAAAAAAAAAAAAAAAACACACACACACACACAAAAAAAGACCAGATGTCAGTCAGGAGTTGATGGTAAAATGTAAAATGACATGTCAAATTATATCCTGTTCACAATTAATCAGCTAGAATTGACTTGGAATTATGCAAACTACAAAAATGTGAAAATTGTAGGAACCCATGTTAATGCAATAGATAAGTGCAATGGAAAATAATTTGCCCTTAGGGAACAGAAAAAAAATAACACACAATCAAGTTTCAAGACTGGAAACTCACAAGAGGGACTGGTTTTCACTGAGGTTGTTTAATGCGTTGAACATCTCAACCACAACTAGTACTGTCATCGCAACAGTTGATGGATGTCGATCACTGAAGACTGTGCAAGGGTAGTTAGTTTCTCTTGTTGTGCAACTGTCAAAATTCATCTGAAATGATTAGATAAAAAAAATATCAGTGATCAATAAGTGAAGAACAATGGCAGTGACATTAAATTTCAACTAAATGGAAATATGTTGTTCTTAATTAATAATAAATTTCTACAACATTACTGACAGACCTCTGCTCGAAAATTAGCTTAAGAACAAGAACTGCAAAATCCAAACCTTAACGTGTTAGAACCCGAAAAAAATCCCGAAAAAAATCATTTATTGTTCTCCATCATACTCTGGAGGTCTGGACACCTGAATTTTCTTAAATACAGTGTGAAAAAAATACAGAGTCCACTCTGATAAGTAACTAATAATAATCCATATCTACGATGGCACAATTTACTCGTTCTATTACGGACACACGAACACGTTAACAAGTTTTACAATTGAAGCTCCCAGTGATTGCCTCTTAAGAAAAGAGAACTCAACACTACGTAGAAGTTCTCAGGGAGAACCATCTCAACAATTTAAATACACATATTCACCACAGAGCTCTTACTCCCCACCCAAAAAAAAAAAATATAAATAAATAAAATGGTGGAAGAAGAGACAAGTTCTTAAGAAGAGGGTTTTGTCAAACTTTACTGAAAGAAGGGATGTAGGAACTTTCTCAACAGAGCAGGATCTTGAAAGTTTCTCAACAGAGCAGGATCTTGAAAGTTTGCATAATACTTACCAGTTCTGTGTAAGACAGTTTAGGTCCATTGTCAGAATACAAAAACCACCACACAAATCCCGCAACAGTAGCAATCCCAACATAAACTGCATCAAATAAAACACACCAATAATGAGTTAACATCTCTCTCTCTCTCTCTCTCTCTCTCTCGTGAAAAAAAGGGGAAGATGCTTCTACTGCTTCAGCAGTTGATAGGATCAATATCAAGTATTGTTGGACTGTGAAGTGTGATGGGCACTTGATATATAGTACCACCGGGTGGGAGAAGTTCACAAACACTATTTACATTGGAGAAAAATGTTTCTGATGAGTCTGTAAGGTCTTGTGTATGTTACTAGAATAAAGCACTATATCAAGTTTAAGACACAAGAGAAGGGCATTCTGAAACCGAAATTAACATAAGCTAAATAATAGAAAGAGGCATTCTTTAATGGGGTTGAAGATGTAATATAACCAAGAAATGAAGCAAATTGAGATTTTTTAGCAGAACAAAGATGCATTCTTGATTCATGCTTTAATCATTCTAACCCTACCAATTGCTTTCAAGTCAAGACGACTCAGACTGATGAAGTGCAAACCTTTTCCAGATAACAAAAATAGTAAACATTCCATGCTTTGCATCAATTCACGTGTATTAAGAAACATCTTACTATTTGTAAAATGATAGCAAGACCATTTAGAACCAAGGTTGGAGCCAATGATATGTTAAGAATCCATCGATACCTCCAATAACTAGATAACGAAAGAACAGCCAACCAGTGACAACTGCTTCATTAACCTGCCATTCAGAGAGGGGTAGAAGCAGTAAGGAAAATTTTTTCAATAGAAGAAACATCTCAAGAAAACGCTTGCAATCACTCATTAAAAACTCGATCAGACGCTATACTTCTGCTATTCAACAAATAGCAGGCAATAACCTAAACTGCTTAAGCAGTTCAAAGAAAGTAGTTTGGATTTCCAGAACCTTAAGGAGCTTCAAGTTGAAGTTAATGAAAATGTGATCTCATGTAAACACAATGCAGTTACAAGCAAGCAAATTAAGTTCAGTATTTTGATAAAGAAGTTGCCTCATGTCATATGTTTGTCCAGTTGTTCCCAAAAGTACTGTTTTAGAAAACCCAAGTCCCATTGTCCAAAAGAAACAAGAATTGAAGAGGCTGTAATGTAAACAGATGTCATGTGTACTGAATTGAAATAGATACGTGTTTCCCTTGAAGACACGTATGAGGTTGAAGGGCAAGTTATACAAAAAAGTGCTATGCTTTTATTTAGCAATCTAAATTTAATTATCAAAAATGCACAATCATCTTGTTGAGTTCTCTTATCTGAAAAAAGTCATCAACATGTTGCATACATTTCTGTTTCTAGGAAACCCTGGGCCAGAATAATGTAATAAACAACATCAGCAGACTGAGAATCAGTATATATGACTTTACTTATCAACTAATGACTCTTATCAGCCAGGCAAAAGCAGAAGTAATCAATTATTACAGCTGTACCTTTTCCGTGAATAGTGTAGAAAAACCAACAAAAGAATGGAATAGTAAATTATGAGAAAAGTGGTTGATGTCGTCTTTAGCTACATGGAAATTACAAACAGTCCAGAAACTAAATATATGAACAGGATTAAATAAACAAAGTTCCAGAATACCTTGCGAGGTTTAGCCTTCATTACATCCGAATCTTGTTTATTAAATCCAATAGCAGTGGCAGGCAACCCATCAGTAACTAAATTTACCCAAAGTAACTGGACCTGTAAGAGAATAAAATATTGTTAGAAATTATAGACAAGTTGATATGTTTTACTAGATAAGTAACCTCAAAATCGTCTACTGCACGTACAAAGATTTAAAGAATACATAACCTCCCACCCTAAAGAAAAAGTGCACAAGTAGCATATTTAACAAAAGTGAACCCATGCTCATTAAGGTTTTCTACATACATAAAGCAACTAGTTTCTAGTGCAAATAGATTGTCAAACCCCCCCCCCCCCCACAGGAAACAAGAGGAGGACTAAGTGTAGCAGATCAGAGAACTTACAGGCACAAGAGTGTCGGGGATACCGAGTAAAGCGGCCACAAAAATGCAAACTACTTCACCAATATTTGAAGAAATCATGTATCTAATGAACTGCTTCGTATTGTTGTATATAGCCCTTCCCTCAGCAACAGCCTGATGCGAACCGAAGCCATAGTCGAGAAAATCCAAAGTGTTGAATAAAGCGTGTAATTGATATGTGGCAAATGAAAACCAATAAAAACTAAAATTAGTGGCTCAAGTCTTACCGCAACAATTGTGGCAAAATTGTCATCCGCCAGAACCATGTCTGCAGCGCTCTGAAAGCTCAGACATAAGGGAAAAGAAGAGGAATTCAGTATACATGTGTTGACACTGAAATCAAAATTGGAAGTATGACTTTGCTGCTACAAGGCCTGTATGACACTTGATTATCGCATACAAAACCATGCTTACATAAGATTCCAGACGGACATTATTTTCAAACACAAGAAATTCAGCATCCCATGGTTTTGAATTAGTTTTACAGTAAAGGCAAAGAAACATAACTTGTCTTACCTAGGGAATTACAATAAGCAGAAAATGAAAACAAGAGCAGTTGGAAGTTCTTCCTAACACTAAAATTGAGGCTGAAGCATGGAAATTATAAATGTTTAGATAACAGACAATTAACCGTCCGTCATAAACGACCCGTATAGTAAAGGTATTAAGCTGTCAGGAGATCGATTTGTCTACCTCATCAAATCATATGTTCAAAGACAGAATTTTTACAAATTACACGTGGAGAATGAGAAATACTCACATAAAATATTAATAAAAAAAATCCAAATTTAAACAAATTGAACCCCGTTAGCAAAATACCCAAAATACACCTGATGGTGTAAAAGAAAGGAAGACAACTCTTTCCATGCAAGCAACCGACAATCCCCATCCCCGGATTGGGAGTGCAAGTCTCTCCTACATAAATCAAATTTGGAACTTCAACACTACATCATCCACATTGACCCCCCAAAAAAGACTGATAACACAATTAAAAAGAGGTGCACATTTATCCAAAAAAAGGGAAACAGTAATGAGAAAAGAGAAACAACCAAGGGAAAGAAGAGTAGGCTTCTCAGTAAGAAGTAGGCATCAGAATTTTCCCCCCCTTTTTAAAAGTAACACAGGTATTTTCCACTTTCTAAATCACAAGTTGCAATAAATTGATCCCCAAGAAAAATATATATAAATATACCTTCGCAACTGCAGTTCCTGAACCCATGGCAATCCCGATGTCCGCCTTCTTCAAGGCAGGTGCGTCATTGACTCCATCTCCAGTCATTGCAACCTTAAGAATCACACTAGGCTTTTCTTAAGCATTAATGCACATAGGTATAGACAAAGAAAACTGAAGAACATTTATCATGCATCAGGAATTTAATCACTACAGCCAATCCGCTGTATTATAGTTATGTAAGAGTGGTGAAGCTTCTGGACCGATACAGCATAATTAGTGAGAGCCTTAATAAGTGCCCTAAGCTGCATCTCTAATTGACACAGGTCAGAGCCAAGACAAAGAAACCAACCTCAGATTGGATTTGTAAGGTTGATATGAAAAATGGTAACTGGTTACAATTTATCTATGAACTATGACCAAGGATCTGGACGAAATATAAAAGCTGAATAAAAACGTAGCCATCTTTTTGGTAATAGAACAAATGCTCGACACAAAATTCTCTCTCTCTCTGGAGTAAGAAACCACTCTTAAATTATGACAAATCTACCAAACATGTTAGATTGACAGTAAAGTATTATATTATGTTACAATCTTGAAAAAGGTCCCAAAAAAAAAAGTAGGGACAACCCAAAAGCTTTATTAGCAGACCACATAGAGAACTTTTAAAATATAAAAGATTACCACTTCATTTTGATGCTGTAATGCTTTGACGAGAATCCTCTTGTGAGATGGTTCAACCCTTGCAGAACATAAAACACATATATAAACTAAAATAGAATATGAAAAGAAAAGAAAAGGAGATATTTACAAAAACCAGAAGCTGTGGTGTAAAAGGACACAAATCTAATACTAGGCCCAAGCAGAAGAAATGAATAAAAAGGAAAAGGGCAGGACCAACAGAAGATGCCCGTAATACCTGGTGAAAAGTGTCATTCGTTGTAATGCTACTGTCTTCTGCATTGCTGAAAGCTCTTCAAACTCAGAAGCAGTGTAAGAAAGTCCCGCAAATTCATCCAAGTGATCAAAGGCGCCAATTTTTCGGCACAATGATTCAGCAGTTATCTAAAGGTATGCCACAATTAAGAAAAATTTGGACGATAGAGGAATGTGATAAAAATTATAAAAGAAACACAGAATATACTTGTACTTCACTTTTACCTTGTTATCTCCAGTCACAACTATAACCCGTATGCCAGCTGTCATGCAAGAAAGAATTGCATCTCTGACTTCCTCTCTTGGTGGATCAAGCATTCCAATCTTTATTGAACAAAAAACATGAAGACAACAGTAAAGAAGACATGATGGCATGCTGTAAAGTATCAAAGTTGAATAATCAATGGGCTTTCATGTCATTCCTTAGTTGATTTGATTAACACTAAAGATATCTTATGTATACACAGATATCTTAATACCTAGTCCCTTGATATTTGTGTTATGGTTTGAAGGAACATGTCTGTTCTTGAACAGTCCTATTAGGAAATAATTGGTGGAGAAATTATTTGCTCTATTAGAAGAAACTTTTGCCTTGGATCTTTGACGAAGTTTATTCTTATATCAGATTATATTGGTATGAGTAAGGACGCTAAGATCTAAAGAACATGATGCCTTTTACTTGGTCCATTTCTATCCCACAGAATCCAAGAATTTTCCAGAAACATACCATCCGATTGAATGGTTTAAATGTGAGCTTAACCAACAAGGAATTTCGTTAGTTCCCCGTGTATCATGGGTAAAATGACTTAAAGAAATGATGCTTTTTGAGCTCATGCAACATCTCATCGGGAATTTCAAAAGTACTTCTCATAGGGAATTTCACAAGTATATTTGCAGCAGCCGCATAAAATTTGTGCATCAGCTGCTTGCCTTTTTAGCAATTTAAACTAACCATACATTTGGTCAAGGCTAGATAAATTTCATATCGCATTCTCACTTGGTTTCCAGTCAGTAAGCTCATTAGCAAGTAAAAGTCATCACTTTGAAGTCAAAGGAAAATATAAGAAGAAAGAATCATGGAAGACTATGCACAAATTATGATTACAAATTTTTTAAACAGCAAACTAGAAAGTTTGCCACATAGTAGAGAAAGCATACCAACCCAATAAAGGTAAGGTCATTCTCATCATCAAGGGAAAGAGCCTGCTGTCCTGTGGGCATCCTTTTCAAGGCTAGAGCCAGGCATCTTAGAGTTTCTTTCTCTGCAAAACTGAAGATGAACAAGCATATACTGTAAGACCAATATCAGTCCAGCCTTACATTTAATACCTCTTCCTAACTACAAAAGCACAAAAAAGTTCGACTCAAGAATGTAGACAGGCGGGAGTCAAAGGTGCCCTACACAGTGAAGATACTATGCAATCATCAGTTAAGTTGCTTCAGCCTGTATGTCCCCTTATGTTATGCTTTCTTGAGAAGAAATTTAACATATAGGATCCATTTATGTATTTTATAATGAGTAAGAAAAGGAATAAACTTTTATTCTAAGGTTTCAAATATTTTCAACTCTCACCTCAGTAATCATTAGTAGATTAATGCATTCAATTTGTGACAATCAAAGTTCATGCCAATGAGTCAATAAATCTTCTTCAGATTCTTCTGCTCAGATTATACTTAAGCATATATCACCCAAATAATAAAACCAATTTTTTCACGATCTATTAATTAAGTTTTGTACAGATCTCGGTATTTTGCAAGAAAGCAAGTAGGAATCGGCAATGATCAAAAACTTGTATCATCTAGCAAAGAATCTGGAAGCAAAGCTTCATTATGTAACATTATGGCTGCACAAGTACTGATTGAATCTAGAATTTTGGTCTTCTTGTTAGTGGTAAGTGTTTCACTCTAGTAACTCATTTTCCAAAAATTCCGAAAGCATATTCCTGCTGGGTGAGTCAGTCATCCAATTTGGTATTTTATTGAGCAAAATGGGAATATTTTTTGCTTTATGGCATTTACAAAATTGTTTTCGTCTTCACAGACAACAAACCCATGCGAATAGTCTCGTGTGTGTGTGTTTTGATGTGTATGAGTAGAACACAAGACCACTAACTTCGAAGACGAGAGTCCTAACCTGTAGAATTTCGAGTTCAGTTCGGCTCTAATATTTGGTGTGAGGGGAACTGTCAAACCATTGTCATTGCATAGAACACTTGTGCATCTAGGAAGAATACTCTCGGGAGCCCCTTTTGAGAACATAATATCTACCTGCTTCCGGTTACAGAGGACACTCATCATCTTGCGATCACGAGAAAACTCCAACACTGAGACCTGGAAGCATTAGTTTTTCAAGCACACAATTAATATCTGATGCACAAAAGCTCCAATACCCCAGTAAACAAAGAGATTCTCCGGAAGAAAAAGATTTTCAATGCAATCAAGTAATGACAAGTCTATCTATCTATAAATAAAAAGCTCAAGAGCTAAAGGCTCCGGAGGATTTCTTCAGACAGAACAAAATTGCCAAAGTCCAGTATGTAAGGGCGGTGAAACTAGTTGCTGTATTAGATTAGAACCTTTCAATTGAAATAAAACTAGCTTTGGAAGCAATGGACGTTAGTTTAGTTTGAGGTCTACATATCTACAGCTCTATTCCCAACAAGGCATCTTCAAATACAAAAAAAAAGGGGGGGGATTAATTGAGGATTATCCTGTTTTCCGAATCAAGGGTTTCAGTATGAGCTAACCATTGTTCATAGTAGCATTCTGTGACTAAGCCTCCATTAGCAAACACATTCAATTTAAATTAGAATTGGGTCAAAATGATCACATCCACATATTTCGTGATATCTTCCGGTACTAAAAAAATCTCCACCATTCATTTTCAAATAATCTGTTTCTATTTCAGATCAGAATTAGTTTGCTACAGGGGCTAAGACTCTCCTGACAGGAACTATAATGAACTTCTATAAAGAAATAACATTACCATGTATTACTCTACAAGTAATGCCCTGCAACAAGTTGGCAATAATTAACAACATACAAACCAAGGAAGGATAATGGAACCAATAATGCACTGGAAAGATCGAAAGCGATAATCAATGATCTCCCAGTAAGTTTCATAATTTGAGAATAGAAATGAAATAATAGGTACTTGAATACCATTTAGTCCATAGTGAAATAATACAACTTTATAATAACAGAAGGAAAGAGCAAACCTTTTTGAATTGATCTTCCCAGTAACGGTTACAGTAGGATGCTCGCTCATGCTTGCTTAGCACATTAAGAGCCGAAGGCATAGAATCAAAACCAGGAAGACCAATCTGACAAGAAATGGCACAACTCCCAAACAATAACAAAAATAAATAAACAACAACTTACAGAATTAGACTACTTAGGTGAAGGTAAAAACTAAGCTACAGCAAAGCCAATTTGCATGTTCCGATTTTTATTAGCTAGAGAGACATACCTTTTCTGCCAATACACGGAGTGCTACTTCAGTTGACTCGCCAATCTTTTCATAGCTCCTCTTTTCTGGGTTATACTGAATAATAGACTCATTGCAGAGGGCTGAACACATTGCTACATGAAGAAGACAATGAAATTGTGCTGGTATTTCAAGCTGCAACATGAATCATAAATATGTTCACTTACCCAAGTTTTATTTTGTCAGTGCAGAAAAAAGCAGAGGAAAAGTCCACCAGACATATCACAGGCAAACATAACAAAACATCATATTAATTAGGTAATGGTTAAGTGAAACCATGAATCCAACACCTTAATCTGTTAATCAATTAGCATTCTTCCAAACATTACACTCCACTTGGATATTATTAAGATTAAACATCCAAATGAACTTTGCTTGTGTGTTCGCAGTAATTCAACCTGAGTGGATTGAAATACTTCACACACATAAAATAATCTTCATTGGGATCGACACAGGTCATCACTTTATATTGTCCATGACCTGTACATCTGCAATATCACTTTGCATCCCTGGTGTCATCCAAACACTTAGGCAGTCACACAAGGAACAATAAGCAAGATTTAGTAAACACTGAAGCATTTAATATTCACATAAGTGGGTTTTCCCCAATCAAATCAAATAAGATCACTATCACAAATTTATTGTGTTGCTAATGTTTGACAAAAGTTGACCTATTGCTACAAATTCAGTTTTATGTTTAAGCCTACTGGAATCTCCTAGCAGAACGACGAGGACCTCAGGACCAGCAACAAATTCATTTTAAGATTTAAGTTTCTCAGCATCATGGTAACATACTTACAGAAGTCAAAATAAACAACAGTAGATATCATATTAACGGCATTTGAAGACAGAGAAATAATGTAATGACGAAAAAATTACATCTGCACAAACCCACCCAAAGACTACCATTGCGCTGCATATTATAGATGCATGATAAGAAGCAGAATCATTCTGACTACATCTAAACAGTCAGGAACAACAATAAATAAAACAAATCACATGTTACAATAAAGGTACCTGAACCCCCATGTTGTCGAAGATGAAACCTTCGGGTGCATATGTTGTGCCACTGACATTGTATTCACCAGCCAGCGGATCACGATTTAAAGAATCAAGCACGCATATCTGGATAGATAAAATGCAAAATGTATAGAAAATATCTTTTGATGTCAATTTCCAGGAATATCTCTACTGGCTGAAACAATACTGTCTACACCAATGTTCAGAAAACCAAACTAGTCATCAAACCGGAAAGAGCAATGGTTCAAGGGTCGAAAGTTCAAACCAGGTTGAACCGGGTGGGTCAAACCGTTTTTAATTTAAAATTTTAAAAATAAAAGCTAAAATTTATAAAATTGCCAGAGATTAATTATTTTGTTGATTTTCCAACATATATAGCGTAAAAAAATCATAATTTCAGATAAATTTTATATTTTCTATATAAGCACATAAACAAATTCATGATAACATAACATGTTCAAACTTCAAAACATTTAGTACAAACAAATAACAAACACCACAACCAAAATGATTACAAGTGTAATAGTCGTGCACAACAAAAAGTTAAACAAATAGACACAAATATAAGTTTATAATAATAATTAATATAAAAATGATAAGATTTTATGCCACATTTGATCTTCACATAAAAACAAATTTAGCATAAATCAAATTTAACATAAATCATTGGCATGTACTTAACTCATAATATAGAAAAGAAATCTAATGTAAAGCAAACCGCATTCGACGTTGTAATGTTACATAAAAAGCACCAAGTTTTTGAGGTTAACATGGCTTAAGTACAGCTTTTGAATTGAGAATCCCACATTGGAAACTCAATGTAAAAAGCATTGAAATTTTGGCTCACAAAAATAGAAGGCCTGTACAGTATTTTGGTGTTGGGAAGCTAAATGGGCCTCAGTAGACATTGGTCTTGTTAATGTATTCAAATAAATTCTTTTTCAATTTTTTTTTTTTAAATTAAAGTTTTTTACTGTTTGCAGAAAGAAAAAAAGTTAAAATTTTTTAGTGGGCATGAAACGTGAAAACCCGGCAAAACCAGCACCGGTTCAGGGGTTTTCAGGTTTAACCGGTCGTTCATCTGGTTTTTTTATTCTCCGGATTTTAGTATATCACCAGACTGGATTTTGAACCGGTTTCCGGTTTTTTGGGTTGAACCAGCCAGTCCGGTCGAGTTTTCTGAACCTTGGTCTGAACTATGAGTTACCAAGATGTCTGTGTATGTTTCAACTATTTCTTCCCTCAAACATAGAAAAGTTGCACATTACGAAGTAACAAGGCCATATGAAAGGAAGGCGGGAGAAGTCATAGAAGCTAGAATTAAGGGAATAAATTTTTTAATAACATCAAGAATTTAACTGTAAACATGTATCTATGGAAGTTCAAAGTAATCAGGATTACTACCAATACGAACAATCAATAATGAAAATTTCCAAGATCAGCTCAGTAACACATTATGATAATCAACAACCACGTGAAATGATGAAAATTTCCAACATCAGCTCAGTAACACATTGCTCTGTATAATCAACAACAGATGCTAACATCGAACTAAATTCCAATATACGACGTACATTATGATTACAGTTAGCAGTTTACGTGGAATTAATTACCAAATTACTGCAGGAATGCATAACAAAACTCCAAACACCACCCATCACCCCCACCCAAAAGAAATAAATAAATAAAAATAAAATCACAAAATACTAAAAGCAAACACCAACAACAACAATAAAAAGGAAAAATGAAACATCCAGGAGATTTGACCTCAACCTCAGAAAAATGTTTGAAGGATAAAAATAAGCAGTGTATGAAATGAATTGCATACAGCTCAACAGATAAACACCTTTGAGACGGACATCATGTTTGTAGTCAGAGTACCAGTTTTGTCACTGCAAATCACCGTTGTGCAACCTAAGGTCTCCACTGATGGCAAGGACCTTACAATAGCATTTAAACGAGCCATTCGTTTTGTTCCAAGGGCCAGACACCTGTGGCACCAGAATATGGACTTCAGCAGTAAATTTGATGAAAAGAGATAGCTGAGAGATGTAAAAGAAAACTGATACACACAACTGGGCGTCTCCACACAAAACTTACTGAAGATTTGTAGGCTAACATCAAACAACAAAATAGATTTGACTGAATGAACAATATGACACTTGGAATACATTTCAACATAAAGGATCTTGAACAAATTGTTTTTTGTTTCTTAACTTATAAAGTAGATGAACAAACTTAATATTTTGCATAACATTGGTACCACGCTGAAATGGATGCATAGACTCGTACTTGTAATATTGACATATAGGTTGTGGCATAACAGTATAATATTGACATATATACTCATTCCGACAGTACATAACAGAAAGGAGAAGATTTGTTCAAGCAGAAAAATGTAACAGTACAAACGCCTTATAAAGCATAAAAAGTAGTGCATGCAACTTGAGCTAATCGAAAATCTCTCTCTTCTGAACCTTGTAGTATGAAAATAGAAAGTGCATTAAAATACTAATATATCAAATTGAAAACATTAGAAAATAAAACATCTCCTATTCACTGCTAATCACAAACATACATCACCACAAGATCATGCATGTGGTTTGCTAAGTTCCACAAAGTTTAAGAAGGCATATTACACATATTTATGTCAAAGATTTTTGAAATCATAGATACAGGTTAAAAAGGGCAATCCTAACATCAAGTTTTTGCAGAGGGGTGTTTTGAAGATAATATTTAGATGGTCTACATTTTAGCTTTGTTTAACAAATAAAATTTTTAGATCAAGTGGTTCAACAACTAGAACCATAAATCCACAACCATCATGATTCTAGCATGGTAACCCAGTCATTGTGCATATTTTTCCAAGGTGCAAAGGATGGAAATACATGTCTTTTCTCTACGTCAAACATATATCATATCCGTACATCAGGTGTAATAAAGAACAGCATTACGGGATAAAGTACTGACGTTGTAACAACAGCAGGAAGCCCTTCAGGAATGGCTGCAACAGCAAGAGCCACAGCAATCTGGAAAAGCATCATATAAACAATATTGTAGGCCACAAATTAGCAGTCACCTTTATAAATAACTAAAAGAATAAGAGAACTCCACTTTGGCTAAAAGGACGACTGAGCAATCAAAGAAGAAACATAAATCATAGAGGACATGATTTCAGAACAGCAATCTATGAGAAGAAACCCAGAAAACAGCACAGTGTAATCCAGATGAATAGCAAGCATAATAATACTATAACATGAATGCTGCTGATAGCTCTGACTAACTGTTCCATTATATGTAAATTTGCTGCTGCAGTTTGAGAATGCATTTAGGTTCATTATGCATACGCATGCATAGCTGAAAAATGTCATTTCATCAAAATGTGTTTTAACCATAATAGTAGAAGTTCACATATTTTAATTTAAAAGCTTTTAATGTAGCTTACAAATTATCTAAACCAAACTCACACAAACACGCCACTTCTTGAATAAGATTCAGCTTCTCTGTAAAACATTTATGTGAAATTTTTCAGTTTTTCCGATGTATCCATCCAGTTGGATTTCAAGAACACTTCTACCCAGTAGAAATGCTTAAGCTCACAGTCAGACAGATGTTACTCTTCTTAGTTTTTCCGCTTATTTTGTATTTCAAACTCAAAACATATTCTCCTGTCTCTGCCCTGCTGCACAATTTTATGGGAGGGTCAGAAAGTCTTTGAACACCACAGGTCCAGGATGAAGTTACTTGTAATCATAACACATAAGGCCTTTATGTTTCATTTTGAAGTTTTGAAACCTTCACTAGTTTCCTTCTCCAACGAATTGAGAGATCAATGGAGTTAGATTAAGAAGTCCATGTAAAACTACTTCCACGTGGATAATTCATAATTATAACTGCAAACTAATCCAAAAACATGGAAAATATCAAATTCACTATTTTTAATTCACATAATCATGCATCTGAAGTTCAATTCATGTCTTCAATTTGCACGCCGCCTAAATTGTGTAACAGAAATAGCAGGTAAGAGAAAAATAATGATTAATGCACAATTGCATCCAATTACCAAAGAAGTAAGGGAAAATAATCCTATTTACTAACCAAAATTTGACTGACCAGAACTGAATCTCTCTAAAAAGAATTATTATTATTTTCTTTCCTAAGAGCAAATTATAAAAATAAATACATATGCTTAAGTTACGAATATCTTACCAGGAGAATGCACAGTTGAAAATATAACATATATATATATATTGGGGAGTGCGCACGTGTGCATTTGTATTAGTGTATGTGTGTGTACCTGTTATTGTCTGCGCGTGCGTGATTGACAAAACTAATAGCAATTGTAACGAAACCCATACAGAGAAGAAATTCAAGACAATGACAACGTAAGATCAAGGTTTCACAAGTGATTTTTTACTTCTATGTGAACACGTGTATTCTCAACCGAAGTCCATCCACCTAGTAATGTCCATTAGATGTCATTGAAAGTACAAAATCTATCTGATTCCTTTTTCAGGAAATCACACAACCCTCAACACACCCCAACCCCCCGGCCAAAAAAAGAAGGAAAAGAAAAAGTGAGAAGCACCCCTGGGCCCCCGCTCAGGGGGGACCTACCTTGAAGTAATGGATTGCACCTTGCAAGAAGCCACCATGAGCAGGATCCCGAAAATGACCAATGTTCACAACCCAAACCAACACGCATATTCCTGCTATAACCTAAAAGGAAGAAAATGTGCAGTTGTTTATAATAAGGTTTAAAATGTAACTTGGGCCGAATATATTAAGCACAAACTGAGTACATAGTCAATTTTCACCTTGGCCAAAAAAGTTCCAAATTCATCCAACTTCTTCTTCAGTGGTGTCACTTCCTGCATTATATGATGCCAAATTGAGACAAGACCAGTGAGATAAGACATAGCTACCTGTCATGTAACTACTGTACATGCACGTGCAGTTCAAATAAATCTGAACAAAATGTAGATGGAATCTCAACTTCTTTAAGATCATGTCATGTCTCATACATAGAGCCGAAAACTCTAGACACTTCATACGCTTGTCCATAATAGAGGTGTAGGTTCTTTTCTTTTGTTTCTTTCCCCCTTTTTTTGCCCTTTTTCTTTTTCTTTTTAAATTGTAAAGCTGTTGCACCAAAGCATGCATTGTAGGATATCCAAGAATTCAATATAGAGTGGCCTTGAGTCCATTCTATCTTTAATAATTTTTAGGGACGATGAAGTGAATTAACCAGGCCAAAGACAAAAGCCTTCTTCAGCTTTCTAAGGGAGTACATAATGCTCACATCTTCAGTTTTCAACATAGAATCACGTATGCTTCCCATTGCAGTGTTAGAGCCAACTCCAACAACAGCAGCTCTTGCCCTTCCACCAACAACAACAGTCCCCTGCAAATCCGATGTAGAGAGAATATTGAACAACAAAAGAACCACAAATAGCTATTAAACGAAGCTCTGAAGAGGCGGGGCATGTAATAATTCTTTAGATATCAAACAAATAGTTCAACATAACTATTACCTTTGGAACCCAAATGTTTATATATACAAAGCAAGAACATGGGAAATCAGTTGGCTAACATATTAAGGGAAAAAACTATACTGAAACACTTAAATAGGCATTTGCATCACGTTCAATTTATAAATTCCTCTTACAATTTATATCAATCAATTTCGACATGTCATAGAACTCACCACTACTTACACATGTCAATCCTAAATTTCAGCTGCACACTATAGGCTTTTTATTTGTAGCTTAAGTTGAAAGTGAGACTTTTTTTTTGGGGGGGGTGTGGGGTGGAATTTGGTGTCTGTTATGGATAACTAAAAAGAGATTATAGGAATCTTTCTTTTTTTTTTTTTGGTAAAGAATATGTGGTTGGTATTGAAGTTTGAGTGTTGACCAGCTTCTTTTTAGTCGATTAACATCGACAAAGAACAGTCCTTACATTTATACATTCTTAATTAAAAAATTAAAGAGGGGACAAACATCCACTAAGATATCCCTGACCACTAAGACACTCTCAATGTACAAGTTCTGCTAAAATGATTGATCTATGACACACATCATTAGAGGGGGGACAAAGGAAAAGAATGAAAGAAATAAAGTAAAACCAATTATGCCCCTCAAGGCATGCTTCATAGTGAGGCGAAGAAGTGCCTCAAATCATTGATTCTGAGGCATTTGTTGCAGGCTACTCTCTCAAGACTTATGAATGGTTCAGTCCTCACTTCTCCAAATTTATTTACTTCAATTTCAGCGGTGTACCCACAAAGCATAAAAGTTTTTTTATTCATAAGGAATACCCTAACATCTGCAAAACATTAGAAGTTTGTAATTCTCAATAACCTATGTGGGAACAGTTGTCATTCCAGCAACTACGATAATCCTTTTTCCTACTCCTTTTTTTTTTTTTTTTTTGGCAGACTTTAAATTAAGCTTCTTTTCATCGTAATAACTATTTTGCATACTTTCAGGTTTATGGTGAGGTAAATCCCTAAAATGCCTCCAGACTCTACTCCTCAGCTTATGAAGAAAAGTTGACTCGCCATTTCAAACATCGGCAAATAAAAGGGCTAGATCACGTATCCTGACATATCCCCCGAAAGAAATAATTAACATTACTCATAATCTCTGCACAGTATGACATCCATATCATTTATATGTGTAAAAAATTATATCAAATCCAAATACCATTCATCAGACATAGCAGGAAGAAATACTCCATGTCAAATATATAGCTTACAAGTAATATTGTATTAAATATTCACCCACAAAGACCGTAACAACAAAACAATATCATTCTGAACTCTAATCAGTGTAATAAACTGGCTGCCTTCTTCAATAGCTGCATGAATTATGAGCATATTGATTATTGTCTCAAATATAGGTTCCATGCTAGATACTAAAAGTATTGCAGTACCAGTTTTTATGACATTACCGAGAAAAGAATGTTTGTCTTGTCCTGATATACTGCATTTGTCACGTTAGTGATGTCCAACTCTTTTTCGACTGAACAGCTCTCACCTATCAGCACCCAAAAGAAATTGATATATCATAGCAAAATAGGGGAAAATGTTTCTGGAAGTATAAGGCATAAAATTCCTCGTAAACAGTGCCACAGTGTGGTGCTGAGCTCCAGTACAAAAGTATTTTAAACATCCAGCAAAATATTAGCAGCAAGAATAACTTCTTCGGGTTTATAGAGCAAAAAATCAAAAGCACTTTCAAACAATTTCACAAATGAAACAAAATATTTGTAATTTAGTACTTGTTTGATTCTCTTTATTGGCACTTTGATTTGACTACTACTCATTCACACCCACACATTTCAAACCTCTTTAAACTTCCACCACTAACTCTCTCTTCCTCAAAATTTACACACAAAATGAGAGTTTCAAACAAGCACCTAGATCAGTAATTATGCAACTATGAAGCATATTACCTTAGATGTATTGCATGAATAAGCAGCATGTTGTTAGAGAAGTGTATTCAATTGTCAAATGGGCACGTGAAGATTAGTGGCACCCTTTACATGAAGGACCATACAAAAATTGACTGTGGCGTATTCTACTTGATTTTATCAGAAGCATCAGATGTACAAGCCAGCAGTTTACTGTCATCGAAATATTTGAGTTTCTCTCTATGCATTGAGAAAATTGAAATTAAAGAGATTGATCTTAGGAGAAAAAGGAAACGGCAGAGTTCGTCTCTCCCTTTAAAGTAACCAACTGAACGTAATCCGTAAACCATACCAAACCCGAAGTGCCCAATAGGGGTCAGAAATGCAAAATGCGGGCAAACAATGAGGAACCCCAAATGGAGTCCAAATATGCAAACAAGTCACTTCAGAAAAATAGAAGGATAAAAAGGTTCTGTCCTAACTCCTTTCTAGCTCTCGTCTACCAGCAGACCGCCCCAAGAAGAATATTCTCCAAGGAAGAAAACAGCTTAAATGAATTATATTTCATTAAAAAAAAGGAAAAAAAAAAGGCAAACGTGGATAGTCCGGACAGGATAGTTGATAAACGAAGCCAACCAAGCACACCAGATGCAAATAACTATTGAGACATGCCACATTAGCCATAGCACCTTAAACATTTTGATGGAAATGTATATAACAAAAATCGCTGATCATTCTTCATGGACTTGCTTAAATTAGACGGGTGAGAATTGAAAGGTTATAGCTACTAAGTCTGCGCGGATAAAGTACCTGTAAGAATTGCTTGATCAACACGTAACGGATCAATCAACATTTCTATCATTCTCATATCTGCTGGAATTTTGCATCCCACTACTCATTCGTCAACAAAATACAGAAATAGGTTAGGACAGAAACATTTACAACTCCTTGCAACTCTCAAATAATTGAAACAGTGACCAACATACCGCTGACCTCTACAATATCGCCAGGCACAAGGTCTGTCGCAGGTAATATTGAGAAGCAACCTAATAATATCTTACACAGGCTAAATGATGTTATAAATCCATTGAAAAATTTCACCAGCCAATAACAAACATATAAGTAACCATCAAAATACAAAATTATAGTTACAAGTTGCAGACAGGTTCACTAGATGGATTATTCTTAACCGAGAATCAAAAGCTTGAAGACGGAACAGATCTTTGCTTAAAAATACATTTATGGTATGGGTAGTGGGTACAACATTTCCCGTCATGAACAGTTGTACAGATACCATCAAAGTGAGGCAAGATCAAGCAGAAGAAGGAACTGGAACACCAAGGTTTACAGTGGCATTTATATAACCAAAATTATAGTGCACAGAAACATGAGCAGTACAAGACAAGTAACAGCAAAATAGTAGTAATTCAAAACAAAGACCTATCATTTTAAAGCATGCCTGCTTAGCTGAGGGGGAAAAAGATACTTATAAGTACTGGGACCGACTAACATTTTGTAGCTGAAACTAAATTAGCAATGGGTCTCCCAGAATCTCACCACGGATAATTTTATCTACTTCTAGGGGGGGAAGGGAAGCAGCCTTCAAGCAAGCACTTAATCTTTCACAGGCATATTTAAAGACAAGAAAATGGCGCTCATAAAGTACCTTCATTCTTTAGCCAGTTCATATACACACATATATGCTAATATCAAACCAGCTGTCATGTTATAAATATGGGTGAGTCCAAAACTTATCAACCTATTTCATTATTCAAACTTTACAACATCAGAAATCTAACTAAAGAAAATTTCAGTCATTGAGAACTGAGCAGTTATTGGATCAAACTACTATAAAATGTATTCAAGTTTACTAAAGTTGTTTAAAATGATTGTCCTACCATTTCGCAAGACGGTAGCAACATCAGCTTGGTATGCACGTAACTCCTGTGAATGAAAGGGAGCAATCAAATTGATTACAACTTCAGAGATTACAAGTAAAATTTTGAAAAATAAAGAGAGAAGACAGGAATTAAGCATCATGAAAAGATGATCTAGGGATTGCAAAGAAATAATTTCAAGTCATTTGGGACTTGATTCCAGAACACGGGTGTAGTATTGGTTGAAACATAGGGAGTTGGCACAGTCAATCAAGGGTCACAATCACATTCTGAAGCTTTTAGAATGATTACCACATGACATACAGGATAGGTTCCACTTCCACATTCCAATTATCTTGATACAATCATCAGAGAAGCAGATTCCATTTACTACAAAAGCATACAAATTTTACTTCTTCCAAATCTAATTCTTCTCCCAAACCAAGACGTATTTTGGACATTAAAGTCAAACTGGATCCTACAACACACAAGACGAATTTTGGTAAAAAAGAAAGTATCCATAGTGATTCAGCGTCTTTTTCTTAAGGACCTTGTCTTTTACTTTTTTCCTCTTGGTCGCTCGATAAATCTAATTTCAATTATCTGGACTAACCATTAAACTCATTTGCAAAGCCAAACCAACACTAACAATAGAACCCATACCCGTCCTAAACATAGAATCATAAATCCCTTCGATTCACTCTCTGACAAGATTTGATTACTGAATGTCCTGCACATAATGTTGCGTTTTCCCTATACCTTACATCAGAAGGTGTGAAAAAATATGGCTAGTTGGCTACCATATATTGAAGCTAAATGAAGATGGAAAAATGAAAAGAATAAAGACAAACAAAGCATGCTACATATGAAGATCATAGAGATTACAGCAGCCAATATCTAAAATTTTGCTACTTCAGTTATCACAGTACAAAAAAGAAGTTTTGGGGGGAGGGGGGGGACTGACCTCAAGGGCCCTTTCAGCATTTGTTTCAGTGATTACTCCTACAGCAGCATTCGCAGCCAATATCATTAGGATAACCTAAGAAAGCAAATTTTATAAATAATGAGAACAAAGAAATATAAACCTTTAGTTCCGAAGAGAAAAAGCAACGAAGTCCAATCATTTGATGTGGCTTCTAGCCATGACAAATTGCTAATTAACTCAAGAAACCAATATCTTTTCTATATTTTCTCCCAAAGTACTATTTATTATTTTTTTTCACACAATTCGAAACCAAGTCAAGGTATTGATAGAGTATGAGTTCATACTGCTCACTTTAGCACATCAGAAACTACAATACAATGACCAAACTTGCCTATGGAGCCTCATCGTCAAGCCTACGAAGTAACATGAATTAATAGCATCTCTATTTATGTAATGAAGCTATGCTTATTCTGTAATTAGTGGGACGTACTCCATATGGAGGAATGTCATCTGTATGCAACTTGCTGACATACCTCTTCATCAACCTTGGTAAAATGACCAAGCAGTTCAGCAAAATATCAAGACAAATACTAAATCTTTCCAACAAAGCAGATATTGTTTCAAAGTCTTCACGGAAAAGAGACAAGAAACACCCAGATTCCAGAAGAAAGCCAATGAAGACTTATAAACTTGGACAAGCCTCAAAATGTGATTAAAGAAGCCACTCCAAAAGAAAAGGCAAAAAAGCGGACATTCTTATATCTGGCTTGGAAGATAAATATTCCTTACAACTTCATTAGTTTAATTACTTAAATTTGAATATAATAATTTCAATTATATTACTCGGTTACGAACCCCTCTAAAAATAATCCGATGTTATCTATTTGTATATCAAAATACCAATTGATCAAATTACTTTCATCCAGATTTTCTCGGACCCCATAGGTACTACACAAATCTTCCCAACTCAGATGGCAAGAGTACATGGTTAATAGCATTGTCATCTAGTCAGAGAAGAGAAAATAAAAGAAAATTTCCTCTCTATCAATAAAGATATAAGAAGTTGCAGATTTTAAAAGAAATCGGGGGAGAGGAGGCTTTTCTGTGCAAGACTGTGAGTGTGTAAAGCAAGGGTATTTTGAGGTGCTTTGGATAGGTGTGATCGGGAGGGATCTCGTCAAGATTTTCACATCAAGGGGGATCTTTGTAACACTTAAACATCACAATAAGTTCTACATTGATTTAGACAACTGCTGTCTAATGAGTTTGCTTGTGGTGCTGCGGGATCTCTTATCTCTACGAAGCAGTTAACGTTCACCTGGCAGGGTGAATGAAAATTTGTTGAATGCAATGGATCCTATGTATGATGCCTACAGTTCCTTCTCCTTCTTTCTTGACCTGTCTACCACGTTTGAAATAGCCACTAATCTCTTTTTTTTTTTTTTTAAAGCTTGAATTCCTTGAGCGTCAAACCATTTTTAAAACCCAAAATTCATAAAATAAGCCTGAAAGTCAAAATATCTACACATATCTGTTTCCAGGATGCCGTTCATTGCCTCTTAAGATGTCATTCATGGGCACATGCCCCAAAGAGTTACCAATTGTTGCTATTTTTTGATGAAATTGTACACTATTTTAATCAGTCTAACATCATAAACGCAAAAACTCAATGAGAATATTAATGGTAATAGAAAGTTAATATTGGTAAAGGAGCATTCCCCAGTCAATCACAAAACATTCAAATCCTAACATCAAAAACAAGCAATCTGGAGAAGTAGACAATACTCTGCTTGGAGCCCATTAATATTAATATACACTTAAAGGTTTATGAGAAGTAAACAGTTCAATATACTGGGAACAGGGAAACTATATCTTACTGAAGGCTCCAATAATGCTGATAAACCTGTCTCTCCATTAGCCAGTGCCAAAAAAAAGGAGACTAAGGCAGCTACAATTAGAATCTTCACAAGCAAATCATCGAATTGCTTCAGCACCAATTTCCAAAAAGGAGTGCCTGCAATCACGAAGGTCTAATTAGCCAGAAAATCACTAATTTGAAGCCAATTTTTAATAGCCTTGCATAATATGGATTCCACCCAAATGATAGGAAATAAGTAAATCAAATTACTTATCCCTTCATCTGTTAGTGAACTTTAAAATATTTTCAGGATGTAGAATTTCTACAACAGATTAAACAAGCAAAAGATGACATGTAACGATGAAGTCATCATTTAGAATTGACAAACACAGTGATGGTAAATATTCATGCAAGTGATCCAAGTTATTAGAAGCTTTTTATTTTAGGGTCCATTTGGCAGCCAATTATAATTGGCCCCCTTTATAAACAAAGAGGTGCCAACCACAAAAAAAGGGAAAACTTGTCCATCTATAAACGCTGAAAAGACCCTTATTTTGATAAACCAGAAGTTGTAAAGAAACTTGCCAAAGGGAATGCAGGATTATGTACAAGTGTGAAAGAAAAAAGTGGGAGATGATGGCAGTTCATGCAAACGTAACCATTATTGAAATTTGAAAATGTCCACACAAAAAGCAACTCTCCCTTTATGATGATAGAGAACTTAGAAATTGTCATGCTTCAATTCTCACCCAATAAAGAATAGTAGGAATCATTCATTTTTCCTCATTGCATATATAATGAATTAATCCACTATTGAATATTTTAAACTTCTATAGTCTTCCCCATCTCTAATATGATACTGTATCCTTTTATCAGACTTCCTCCTATCAGCTATAGATCGATAATGAGACTCTGTTTATAAGATCTAGGATGAAACAAGGCATGCAAGACACGAGTTCACGGAATATTCTACTGCATCATGAGATATAACGAAGGACACAAATTCTAGGAGAAAATAGTTAAGAGTCAGATTAAAGAAAGTTGTACTTACTTTGTTCTTGAGGCAGCACTGCAATCGTGCATGACATATGCATCCAGAGAATAAAGAAAGAAACATATGAGTATCAGAATGAAATAGTTAGGCATCAAATAAAATATTACCTAATCCATTCCTGGAAGGAAACAATCCATAAGAAACAGGCATAAAAATGATCTGAACTAGATTGATCATCACATAGTTTGAAACGCAGATTATCTTTTACAAAAAGACAAAGTTTAATTTCCCCAGGAATTGTGGCAACCAATCAGGATGATTAAATTTATGTGATTCTTGATAATTTTAGATTTGGAACTAAATTTCCCTACAAGTCGCAACTGGACAAAAATTCCTCAGAACCAAAATATTAGTCCAGATATCATACAATGTTCCTATCTTCATGACCTGACGAGTTTAAACATTATCTGGCAACTATCATTGGCTATTACTTAATGTTTTCACTGTTTTGCACACCTCAAACTCCAAGCAGCAACATTCTAGAATCTCCAACTTTCTACTTGGTTTCTGGTTGGATCAACTATTTTACTTGTTCATACTGGAATGAGAAACAAAGCTGCAGTATTCAAGCATGCCAGCAGGACAGATGAGACTCAGTTTCCTAACTTAATTTCTTTTTCAATGGACAGACATAGATACTGGTTATATTCAAAAAGCTTAGAGCTTGTTCCCGGTAGAGAGCCTGTTCTCGATAGCTTTATGTAAGATTTGATTTTTGAAAGTTGATTGTTTGGGAGAATGTGTGGTGGGAATGTAAATAAAGATTATTGAGAAGTGTGATTTTTTTTTTTTTGTCTCCTTTTTTTTTTTTTTGGTGGAGAATATGTGGTTGATATTGAATTTTGAATTTTTGACCAACTTATGGATTTATTTAAATGTTTAAAGCAAAAAATCAATGTGGCAGTACACCTCTTAATAACCATAGTGCTTGCCTTTATGTTGGTATTAGTTTGTTAACAAAAATTAACTTTAATAATCCA
>CAVNYN010234902.1:0-10301 GCA_963692815.1 Nyctanthes arbor-tristis
TAAACCAGGAGCATCCTTCTTTACAATGAATCTGTAATAGAGGTACATCAGTTATTAGACATCTATTAGATTCAACCGGAAGTATATTACAGATGACAGCGCATTTAAATTTTTATGATAAATAAAACACAATAGGTGAAGATATGTTGACTAAACATGTGCAGAAAATATAAAGAACCTTGTCATCACATAAAACTAATAGTGCCTTATGACAAAGCTCATAAAACACAGACGCATAATATAGTTCAAAAAGAAGATGACTATTAGACAACTTGAAATATAATAAGTTCTGATGTAGGGTTACATTGTCAAGAGGAAACTTTCATGACATCACGTGTATACGAATGCGGCTATGCTTGGAGCAACACTGGCATTGAAATAATATCTAACTTACCCATTTATCTGATTTGTAGAGGTGTTTCTAGCAAAAATAACCAATATATCTGCGAAAGTGCTGTTTCCTATCCAACGCTTTTGGCCCTCAAGAATCCAACCTCCCTCAACCTGATAATTCAAAGTCCACAGATGAACATAATGAAGTAGAATAAACTGAATAAGAGGAGAACAAGAAACCATAAGGATACAAACACATGCTAATACACAATGGAGAAAAATGTTGGAGAGCAAAATCTATAATGTGGACCTTCTAAATTATTATTTAGATAGAGTCTCAAAATAAAATATTAAATATAATATGCAGATAGAGTTCTGAAATAAAAATATTAAATTAATTGATTAAAAGGAAAATTATAACAATAAAGAAAAATATAATAATAATAATAGAATAATGACATCATCAATTGGTTTTTTAAAGGAGTCAGACAATGAGCGGAAAAATTATTTTTAATTGAGACCACAATCAAATTGAGCCAGAAAACTATTGATTAATATATATATATATATATATTTCTTTATAACTACATAAATGCATTTTCAATTAAATTTTTATAGTATCAACTGTCACGACAATGTAACTTAAAAAATGGTTTTCATTTCTATTGCTTATTTGTAAGTTCTCCTACACAGGCTTAAACAAAACATATTGTTCCTTGTATAATTATTCTTTAGCATTAAGTTTTTAAATTGAATGTTACACAACTAGAGCTTCTCCCCCGTCATTCCTCAAACGTTCCAGTTAGTTTTCCCTACGAAAAACATCAATCTAGTTTACTGGTTTTTTTTTTTTTTTTTTGAGAAATAAATCCGAATATCACGTAATTTGTTAAGTGTGACAATCTTTAACTTCCTTGCACTCCGGAAAAAGGAAAAAATAAAAAAGGAAAAAAAAAAAAAAAAGGAAGGAAGGAAATCATTTAACTGGGCCGGCCCGAACGGACTGTCCCGACACAGCCCAGTTAGTGCAGGTGTGGCCCATAACGTAGAATTCAACAAACGCATTTTTCCTCATCATAAAACTGCACGAAATCAGCTGAAAGAATTTAACGTTCAAATTTCCGGTAGGAATCTCTGACGAATCATCGGAATGTTTGCTAAACGTCTGTTTCAGAAGGTCTCTCACCGTTCTCAGGTACAATGGAATCGTCAGTATTAATTCGACACTCGTTGACTTAATTTGTTCTTCTCCTGATTGCATTGGCTGATTAATTTCAAGTCCATCGAATTTGAATTCTATATCCCTTTTTGAGTTGAAATAAATGTGTTCTGCACTTAGTAGTTTTTATGCCGTGGTTGAGCTGTAAAGTGGTTGGATTAGTTGAGGTTTGAGTGTTTATCAATTGTTGTTTTCTTGATTCAGTACAATGGGAAAGGTCTGCTCTCGTCAGAGGAAGTGGATTTTCGGATTAATGTACATTATGGTATCCCGTCTACGGCTTCAATTCTTGCTTTCGATCCTATTCAGTCTCTATTGGCCATTGGAACATTGTAAGCCTCAGAATTGCTTATTTTTTCTGTTTGAGTGTCAATGCCTGCACCCAATGTACGGGCCATACTGGATTGTACACTAGTGTACGTCTTGCCTTGTTTCTTGAGCGAGAATGTTCAAATTTAAATGATTTATATGGGTGTGCTAAACATATATCGTTACATAGCTCAATATATGGACCATACGTAATATTATGGACTGATACACATTGATTAGATCATTAAGTGAAAGTCTTTTACACTGTAGGGCCTAGCTGACCTATGATCGTCAGCTAAGCTATATGCTTAGAAAGAATGGAAGATTTAGGAAATGACTGGTCTCGGTGAGGAGGAGTTTTAATAATCAAGGTGTGTTGTTATTGAAAAATATAATTAAAGCATATAGTGCTTTCCAGCTTATGCAAGTAGCATAATTTTATCCTTGTTATCTTGCTGAGTCTTCGGTATATTGTTACTTCTGTTCATACTCATCATTAGGCATCTCTAGATAATATTGAGTCCTTGGCCTTGGCGAGTTACAAGCATATCGAGCATATTAAGTTCAACAATACCGATCAGAAATTAGCTTCAACATTATAGATGTACTTAATCACAATAATATAGTTAATCTTGTCAAGATAATGGAAAAGAATGGACACTGAAGAACAGTCATGCATGGTTAATGATTTTATGATTAGGAGCTGGTGATTGTATGATGACTTACCTGCTATACCTGCTAGGTTGGTGATTTTGTTTCATTTCAAAATAGAATAGCAGTGAGAAGTGTTGGAGAAACAAATAATACTTGTTGATCTGACATATGTGGATAAAAAGTAGTTTGTCTTTTTATTTTTGAAAGCAAAAGTGGCTACTTAACCAAGGGTTTAATATATAACTTCCCCGCGCCCCCGGGGGGGGGGGCTCATGCAGATCTACTACTAGCGGTTGAAAATGCGTCTAATATCTCTTTATTGTTCATAGTGTATATTTCCTCCAATTTTTTGGCAGGGATGGTAGGATAAAGGTGATTGGCGGTGATAATATTGAAGTACTTCTGACTTCGTCAAAGCAATTGCCTTACAAATACTTGGAGGTTGGTTTTCTACATCTTAACCAATTCTTAATTGTATGTAATAGTTCCAAATTTTGATTTTGGGGATTTTCAACTATATGCATGCCATACATAATTTCTTATCTTGTGAGAGTGAATAATCAGGTGTTAAAACTGAGTTTTCCCAGTCATCCCAAATTGAACTTCATGGTGCTTCAAGATGATTTAAAAAAACGCTTAGTGGCATTAATCAAGAAACTCATTCATGTTATCAAAACAGTTCAGGTGATGGAGATCACGTTTGGAAAAAGATTAAAAAAGGGTAATCCAATTGATCAACTATATAGGTTGACTAAAAGATGCCTGAATAGCTGAAAACTAACATTTGACTCGAAGGTTCAGATACCACAAGGCATCTTCTATTCTCCTATGCATTTGTTCAATCCAGTTTATGTCGAACAATCCTGAGTATTGTAGGAATGAAATCAGTAACTCACTCAATGGTGCAAGATAATTGGCTCTAGAATTTTAAGCACTAACGTGATGTACAGGATGTCTGAATACTAAGGGATTAGTGAAGTCACTTGCTCAAGCACGCAAAACCTCACCTGAGAACTGGGAAAAAAATATCCAGGTCTTAAGAAAGTCAATAGATTAGCTGAGGTTTGATTAATCAATCGGCATCTTATTCTTTTCGCCATCTGGGCCTGGCTGGTTGCATAAATTTTAGGGTAGCAAAAAAGGCACAAATTAGGTAAAATATCACTCCTCCAGTCATGTTTAATGATCATAACAATGTAATACTTGTGTTTAGAAATGTAGACCTCAGTACTGAAGACTGCCATATATCAACCATTATAATTTAGTTCCGAAAAAATGTGATTTTGTATCACTGATCTATTCGTTAGTGGTCTCTGGCAGTTTTTGCAGAATCAAGGTTTCTTAATTAGCATCACAAATGACAACTTTATTCAGGTAATATTTGTTTGTAATTTCAGTCGTGCTCAATGTCAATGATAAGATATTGAAACTCTTATAACTTGTATATTCTTAGGTGTTGTTTCTTTCGCAATGACCCCATTATTTCATTTTGTGTTGCATAGGTTCAATGTTTTAACTTCTCAATTATGGTTCTGGCTTATATTTTTCTTATATTCCTTGTATCCTTCATGACATTCTTTCACATGATATGCACACGCGCGCGCACACACACTTTTCATTTGTTACAATCTTATATTATTTTCTATGTGAGCTTTGACGTATTATTCAATCACAAGAATCCCATAACTGTACCTAACGTTGCCTGCTATAAGATATTCACTGGAGGGGCTTTCCTCTCAACACTTTTGCTATCTACAGCGTATTGGATTTTTGATCTAGATACTGAATCTATAGCTAAGTAGTTATGAATCTTCAAATATACTTTTCTGGCACATTTCATCTCCAGGCAATTCTCCACTTTTTACTGATGCTACCCATTTTTTTTGCAAGTTTCAGTAACCTGACTACTTCAAATAGTTAGATAGAAAACTGTCTGAAACTTTCTTTCTTCTTTGCAGGTTTGGAATCTCAAAATCAAGTGTCTAGGGTGTAGCTTACCATGGGAATCTAACATTACTGCTTTTTCTGTAATCAGTGGTTCCTCACTTATGTACGATATTGATTTTGGACATGTGATGTTTGAGTTTTACAACATAGTATCTGCTTCTGAAATTGGAATTTGTATCATGCTCCCTAACACTTTCTCTCTCTCTATTCTAGGTATATTGGTGATGAATATGGATTGATGTCTGTTTTGAAGTATGACCTAGAAAATGGAGAGCTTCTGCAATTGCCATATCATATATCTTCAAATTCACTTGCTGGTGATTACTAAAGATGCTAAGCTAATATTTTTCTTGACGTTATGCATGGATTTATCTTACACCTTTTTTATTTAACATTTTTGTTATATTTTGAAAGTCAAATTCTGTTTGAACAATTGTAACAGTTGCCGATTCTTTTTGGTTGTAACTTCTAGAGTGATGTTTGTTGTTTCATGTTTGCTTAAGCTTGAAAATCACTTGAATTTTGTGTACTTGAAGATTTGATTGACCTAGCAACTTTTTTCAACATAACTCTTCTTGTCTATTTCACAGAAGCAGCTGGATTTTCATTATCTAATCAGCAAACGGTAGTTGGTGTTCTTTCCCAACCTTGTTCTTCAGAGAATAGGCAAGACATTACTAGCCTCTAGTTTTCTCTGCTTTTGTTTTCTTTTAACTGAAGCTTCTTGACTAAATATATTTAACATTAAGCTTCTCGTGATGAGTTCTAGATCATTGTATTGGGTTTAATGTGTTTTCATGTGTTTGAAATGGTTATTTGAATTTTTGGTTACTTTAGGAAGAATGAGGATGATGGTTTGATTAAAAAATTGCAGTTTATAACACAAGTCTGTTTACAACAGTTGAAAAGTAATGTTTTCGAGTTGGCTTTCAGGGTGTTGATTGCGTATCAAAGTGGACTGATTATTCTCTGGGATGTTGTTGAAGCTCAAGTGGTTGCTGTTCGAGGTGATAAGGTTCTCGAACTGAAGAAGGAAACTGATTCTCAAAATAACATTAACAAAAACATGCTAGATGAAACATCATCCCATCATTTAGAGGAGAAAGAGATTAGTGCTCTTTGTTGGGCGTCTTCCGATGGGTCCCTCCTTGCAGTTGGATATATAGATGGGGATATTTTATTTTGGAATACATCAGCTGATACCTCCAGCAAGGATCAAACATCTGGATTGTCACGAAATGTGGTTAAGTTACAGTTATCGTCTGCAGAAAAGAGAATTCCTGTCATTTTCCT
This sequence comes from Nyctanthes arbor-tristis, assembly GCA_963692815.1. NCBI lineage: Eukaryota > Viridiplantae > Streptophyta > Magnoliopsida > Lamiales > Oleaceae > Nyctanthes > Nyctanthes arbor-tristis. The sequence goes on from CAVNYN010234902.1 coordinate 5,756, forward strand.
ACAATGGTTGGCTAAAAATAAATCCCATAATCATGTTGATGGTCAACTTCTTATTTATGGTGGTGATGAGATAGGATCTGAAGAAGTTATAACGGTGAGTTGACATTTCGTTAATATGTATGTTGTTAATAATTACTTATTAAATGTTAGCATTTGGAGACAAATAGTGATGTATTTTTACTTGTTGATTATTTTGCCAGGAATTTATATTTGTATACAATGAAATGAGTTGCAGCGGTTCCATACTCAAGTTTCTATGCATGTATGTTTTCCCTGGAAAACAAAAGAAACAAAAAAAATACCTCATTCATGTTTTTTTTTTTCCTTTTCCTGAAGGGGGGTGGGGTGGCGTGGGGTGGATAGGACCCTGATTCATCAAACATGTTAGCTACAACTTTCCAGCAAGTTCTTGGACTTTTTTTGCGGGGAATATGTTCTGAAACTTTTCACAGATAACAGATTCCGTGCTAATCAAATACTAAGTTACTAACACATTATAAAATGTACTTGTCTGCAAGTTCAGAAATTCTATCCCACATTCTTCCTGATAAACGAACACGTACGTATTGTATACTTCTTCGGCAAACTATCATAGTCAGAAGTTTGTCTGAGACAAGCTTTATCATTCACAAGTTAAAATAAATTTGTTAAAAAAAACTTTTGTATTTGACAGTTTAACATTTCAATCAGATGAAATCATTTGGATACCTGTAGTTGAATGTTTTCCAATATTCTTTTGGCATGCGCAGGTTCTCAGTCTTGAATGGTCATCTGGGACGGAAGCTGTGAGGTGCACTGGACGTTTGGACCTCACTCTTGCTGGTTCATTTGCCGACATGATTCTAGTACCATCTGTGGGGATGACGATGACTGATGAAAATGCTGCTCTTTTTGTGTTGTCAAACCCGGGCCGCATGCAAGTTTATAGTTGTGCTAATTTTTATTCCTCCATGTCACACCCTGAAAAGGAATCACAGCCACTGGATTCAGTTGTGAATTTTCTCTCTGGTATACCAACTATTGATCCTCTGATGACTGTGGCAGAGCTTTTTCACATACATGGAAATACAGACATTATGTCTAAGGTAATTTATATGTCCACATACACATTCAACTTGCAACTCTCAAGTCTTCTCTTATCTCTTGTAAATAAAGTTTGTTTATTGCATAGTCTTATCTAACATGTCTCTCATCTTTGATAAGATAGCTGCATTAAAGCTGTCTAGTTCAACGCCGACGTTGCCTCGGGGTATAAAATGGCCCTTGACTGGTGGGGTATGCAATCATCTATCTTTTGGTAAAAATAACTCGACCCATAGAATCTATGTAGCAGGCTATCAGGATGGATCTGTTCGGATATGGGATGCCACTTATCCAGTGTTTTCACTTCTTGGTGTTTTAACAACTGAGGTTAGACCAACACTGAAGTTGATAAAAGTTTTCGGTCGGTGGATGCTGGAACACTTAATCCCATTCATCCTTCCCACAAGATTTCTTATATATTTGTTACTCATGCAAACTCGTTTGTTATGATTGACAGGTTGGCAGTATGAAACAGGGTGATTCTGTAGCTTCAGTGACAAAAATGGCTTTCTGCCCCTCCACTTTGGGATTAGCGGTTGGCAATGAATGTGGTCTGGTCAGAAATTTACTTGCATATTTCGGGGCTCAATGTACGCTTGATCAATATTTACTTTTTACTTGGCTTGGTTCCATGTAGGTCCACCTTTACCACCTCTATAGCAGTGATGAAACAAGCTTCCATTTTGTCACAGAACATGTGCATGAAGGTGATCCAAACTGTTTTTAGTTTCTAATAATAAAGCCCCTTCTCTAGCAAAGATTTAACTGGGTTATGAAATTTGATACCACTAGTTCGTTCTTGCGTTTTCACTGTCAATTTTAATCATGCCATGACGTCGTGATGATGATGGGTTATTCTATATGGAAAGGTGGGAGACAACAAATTCATCTGGAATGACTTGTTGGGCAACTTCAATCAACTCCTTGGACAGTAAGGGTGTCATGAAACAGAAAAAGAGAAGTTCAGAAAAGCAAATATTGTCAAGAACTGAAATACAAAATACCAAGCAAAATATTGTTATGGAGCTGGGGCGTAAATTTTAGACTTAAACAATAGATTTAAGAACATTAACTGAAGCTCCTGAGCACTAATGTGCGAGTCCAAAATGCCCAGATCTAAGAAAGTCTGGCGGAAGAAATTACTTGCCGTGCACCACATGCTATGCTGAGCTTATTTCTGAAAAACCCAAAATTCAAAGGAAAATAGTTGATGTAGTAAAATTCTAAAATGAGACTACTATGTCATTGACATCCTTTTGAATTCTGAGCAGTCAGATTCAGTATGTTTTGTTGACTCAATGTTGATTGACTTGTTCCACAGTTCGTAATTCCACTCAAGTTCAAGGAGCAAAGTATACAGCCGTTTTTAGTCTTCTTAATTCAGGAGTTCAAGCACTTGAATTCTCAGATGGTGGCACCAAACTTGTTGTTGGATATAAATGTTCTCGAGTGAGTAATATCTCTCAGGTTTCTTTTGTTTAAATTAGTAATGCACACTTTAAATTTATTTAATTATTATGGTCAATCAACCTCTTTATCCTTGTATCAGATTGCGGTGCTGGACGTGAATACACTATCTGCAGCATTTATAACAGACTTTATATCCAGCACTAGCTCACCATTAATATCAGTAATGAAGAAAGATTTTGCTTTTGGTCCTGCCAAGAGCTTAAATCGGTCTGGTTCAAAAACTCCAGATCATGATGCTGGACAATTTCTCTTTGTGTTAACTGAAGATGCAAAAATTTACAATATTGATGGTAATACTGGTAAAATTATTTGCTCAAGGCCAGCACACGCAAAGAAACAGTCATCTGCCATTTCTATGTATATTATAGGCAAGTGCTGCATGTTAGTGGCTATCAATTGTTTCCTTTGTTTCTAGTGCTTTAGTTGTTGGTCATTCTTACTTAATGGGGGGAAACCCATAATTTCACTCCAGAAATCAGTGCACTTGATTCAAGATCCATAAACGTAGAACATGTTGCCAAGGATGATACTGTCAGCAATAAGCCTGATGGAGAACGTACCACTCAGGAAGAGGCCAGGAGCAATACTGAAGAGCATTCTGAAGAGAAAAACCCCTCTGGAGAAGAGTCTGAAGAGAAAAACCCCTCTGGAGAATGTTCAAAGGAGTCATTTGTCTTGCTTTGCTGCAAGGATTCTCTACGTGTATATTCTGTGAAGTCTGTAGTTGAAGTGAGCCCTTATTTTCCATCTTCTGTTCCTTTCTCTTCCCCCCCCCCCCCTTGAATTCCATTTTTCACAAATGAAAACTATAAATTCTATACATTCTATCAGGGAGAAAATAAATCTATTCTTAAAGTCAAACTAGCCAAGCCCTGTTATTGGACAACCACTTTAAGAAAAGAGGAGAAAGTTTGTGGACTGTTGGTGTTCTATCAGACAGGAGAGATAGAGATCAGGTAAACCACTTAAACTTCTCTCCTTATTTAAAGTTAAATTCTTAATGACAGTCTCAATTATTATTTCAAGAGAATCTAATTGTAGAGTTCAATATTTTCCGTGTCGCAATGACACATGAATATGTCAACAAGAAAAACGGTAGCTAATGGGGAGCGGTGTAATGGCCATCTTTGTTGCAGATCTTTGCCAGACCTAGAATTAGTCAAAGAATATTCATTGATGTCAGATTTAAGGTGGAATTTCAAAGGAAACACGGAAAGGACAATCAGTTCTACTTATAATGGTCAAATTACACTGGTAATGCTATAAATATTTTTTGCTTCACAGTAATCAGTTGAAAAGTCCTCAGTTCCACTGGAGATAATTGTTCAAAGTCTTAATGCTAGGTACTATTTGCAGAAATCCCAAAAACATATTGTAGGGCATGTAAAGTTTTTGTTCTTCTATAAACATATCCTGCTTTGTTAAACATCCTACGATCCGACCTCATAATCACGAGTCATGTACAGGCAAACGGTTGTGAAGTGGCATTTGTTTCTCTATTAGCGGGTGAAAATGATTTCAGGTATCAATGTGTTGATTAGCTAATTTTATTGCACCCATACGCTTATTTGAGCCTTAGAAAAGTTTCTAAAGCAAATCAGAATAGACTGAAGGGACTAAATAAAACTTCCCAGGATTCCAGAGTCCTTGCCCAGTCTTCATGATGAAGTGCTTGCAGCTGCAGCAGAGGCTGCAATGGGCGTTTCATCAGATTCAAAGAAGAAACAGGCACGAATAATTCACACTATTAGTTTTTGAGACCCCCCCCCCCGGGTTAATGTTATCTGATGATCTGCAACTTCATTCCAAGTGCTTGTTTTTGGAGCTTCAGGGAGGTAGTCCTCGCCTTTTAGGTGGTCTTGTTAAAGGACTCAAGGGTCGAAGATCAAACCATGCAACTTCTGTTGTTTCTGCTTCCAAATCTGACATTATTCATTTGGAGGGCTTTTTCATGAAGGACCCATTCCCAGATCCATCAACAATTGCAGCAGAT
>CAVNYN010234913.1:0-14651 GCA_963692815.1 Nyctanthes arbor-tristis
GAGTCTATTTGTTCACTTTCTTTATTATATATGTTTTCCATAATAGTAGGTACTAGATTTTCACTGGAAGAATAAATATCAAATTATTTTTTAAAAAATATATATTCTATATACTGAAATTTTGTAAAATTATGTTACCTAAAACGGAAATAATTAATTTTTAATATCAACCAAATACCTAAAAAGCTATATCTTACAGTAAAATTATCCCTATTGCTATTATTAAAATAAATAAATATCATTTTATTTTTTGACCTAATTTGGATAAATGACATTATAGGAAATATTTGTTAGTTTTGGGGAGTGTCATGTATTCTGAAAATATTTTTTTATTTGAAACTAGTAAAGTTAGATAGTATAGAGATTATATAAGTTAATGATACACAAAAGTACTCATATCTATTTTTTAAGGAAAAGTAGTCATAATTATTAATATTTATAGAGGGAAAATTAAGAGAAAATTAAAAATTATAATTTTCAATTAACCTAAGCTAAATATATATGTGTAATTAATTAAATATTCAATTTAATTAAGAAAATTCATAAAAATACAAAACTTCCAAGAAGAAACTTACTATTCAACGAACATGATTCATCAAGTAAGTGTCTCGTTCATATTAATGTCTATTTGTTTTATTATTCAACGAATACAATTTATGTATCAGTTTCTTATTCATATAGACACTTATCTATCATTGCATAATCAAATTTATTCATAATTCAAACAATTAAAAGAGGATAAATATCTATTTGTTATTAAATTGAATAATGAATCATATTTCAAAAAATTGAATGGATAAAGCACAAAAGAACAAAAAATTTTTAAAAAATTGGAAAATTCAGAATATTACATGAGTTACCACAGTAAGAAATAAAATGTCAAAAAAGGCCTTACTAGTAGATTTTTTGCTGGAAACTGCGGTAGAGAGATACTATAGACTAATTTCCTTATATATATATATATATATGTATATTATTAATATATATAGATTTCTTTATCCCTCTTATGTGCTCATCTAATATTTTATTATAATAATTTATTTTTAAAATCATCTAATTTATTCAACACTGTCTAATATTGTGTAAATTGCATATGTATCATAATACTCGTATCTGCTCGATACCAATTTGGATTAGAAAAAATTTCATAAACATGAGGTCGTACCCACTGCATATGTCATTTTAACTAGGTAATACACTAGTTTATTTTATGTAGGTACCCATAATACCTCGTCGATATTTTTGTCGAGCAAATAAATAATATAATCCTTAAAAACTTAGCATGATTTTAGAATAACAATCGTTAAACGCAAAATAATCATATCATATCATATCATATCACATCACATCATGCAGGGGCGGAGCCTCCATTGGACGAGTGCGGTCCATGAGATCGGAAGAGCGTTCCGTCGACTTACGGGTGGAGACCACACTGAAGTTAGGCCGAGAAGAGCATTCGCCATTGAAGAGCTACTGTAGGTGAAAGCTTAATACTGGATAAGAAGAAGCAGCTGACATGATAGGGATAGAGAGTGCTGGGTTTGATCTAAATAGGAAATTACAAACTTACCCTTAAAAAGGAGTCACGTGCTCCCTTTGACTGATCGTTGATAGGGAGAGTTGGGTTTGATCTAAATGGGAAATTACATACTTACCCTTAAAAAGGAGCCACATGCTCCCTTTGACTGACCGTTCTTCTTCCAAATTAATTAGAGCATTAATTATATATATATATATATATATATGGAAAAGTGACTGACACATTTTAAAGAGTAAATTTTTTGCATTAATAATGCATAAGCAGAATATTTTTACTACAATTTATGATCTAATTCTAATTCTAAATATTTTTACAATTTATAGTAAATAATCTTAGCCCAATATATGTGAACATTGTTTCACACAGTGAGCCAACGAATTTTTTCTTAAAATAAAAAAGAGAATGGGTTAAGTTAAATTGTGAAAATTTATGAATTACGTTAGGTCCTATAAAATAAAATATGTAAACATGATACTTATTTGATCAATTTCAAATTTGAAATAGAATGAGAAAAATAACACAGGCACTAGTGCCCTCTAATTTTGCAACTCTAAGTTTGGGAATGAGGTTGTAACAGTTGGTGTAATATATGAATTTAGTGAAAATATTCACGGTAAATTATTAATAGATATATATTGTAGGCATAGATGGGTCAAAATGGTATACAAGTATTTAAAAACATGACTACACAAATATTTGTTTATAGAACTTGATATTAGTTGACTTGGCAACTAATAAGAATACAAACGAGGCCCTTAATAATTTTGATTTGATGTAAACGGAGTAAATTTTACTCCAACAACTCCTACTGCATGTAGCCATGCAGGTTTAGTTGAAGAGGGTTCAATGAAGAGATATCAAAGTACAGTTACAGAGAGGCAAAAAATTTTCGACCGCACTGAACTAAATTTTTGGCTCCGCCCCTGACATCATATACAATACAAGAGTTTTTTGGCACAATTACAACTAATTAATCTACTCGTACGTTGCGCCGGAAACACATATACATTTCTAAAACAAACTAAAGAAAACAATTAATTAAACTATAAAAAGTAAAATTGATATACGTTCATCAACCAGATCACTCGAACTAAAAATTAACTAAAAGAAAAATATATGTAACTGCTTTCAAAATTGATATTCTATGTTAATTAATCGATTATTGGCACACAAACACACACATATAGAGCTGCTTATATATTTACTTTATTAGGCAGCCTGAAGGTTGCTTTGATTATTCAAATATAAAAGGAAGAAGGTAATTACAAATTTGATTGTTGCACTCACCCAATTAAATGCAAGAAAAGAGATAATTAAGAATTTGATTGATACACTTACTTGATTAGTCGAAATCTAAAGCATCTTTAAAGGCCAAAAGTTCCGCCTCAACAACTGAGAGATTATTAAAAATTAAAATGCAAAATTAAAAGATGTAATAAACAAAATTCTAAAAATTTGAAAAAAAATAATTAAGGTAAGCAGATAAATAGATTATTAAAAATTACTATGCAAAATTAAAAAAATTAACTCGCCACTTAGTTAGTATTATCCAATTATTATTAGGGTGAATGAAAATAAAAACAGAAAAATAAATGAAATATCAGCGATATCAGTTTTACATCAGATTCCTAATTCCCTTATTATGCTAGTTTTAGGCTAGAAAAATTAACCTACCACTTACTTAGTATTATAAATATATAGATTATTATTAAGGAGATCTAAAAATAAAAACAGAAAAATAAATAAGACATCAGTGACATCAGCTTGACATCATCATGACATTAGATTCCTAATCCCCTTAAGATGCCAATTTCAAGTGGGAAAAATTAACTCACCACTTAGTATTATAAATATATATATTGTTATTAGGGTGAACGAAAATAAAGACAGAAAAATAAATGAGACATCAGCGACATCAGCTTAACATCAGATTCCTAATTCCCTTAGGATGCCAGTTTCAGGCTGAAAAATTAACTCACCACTTAGTTAGTATTATAAATATATATTATTCTAGTGAACGAGAATAAAAACAAAAAAATAAATAAGATATCAGGGACATCAGCTTGACATCATCATGACCTCAAATTCCTAATTCCCTTAGTGTGTCAGTTTTAAGCGGGAAAAATTAACTCACCATTTAGTTAATATTATAAATATATAGATTATTATCAGGGTAAACGAAAACAGCGACATCAGTTTGACATCATCATGACATCATATTCTTAATTCCCTTAGGATGCTAGTTTTAAGAGGGAAAAATTAACTCGCCACTTAGTTAGTATTACAAATATATAGATTTCATCTGACGCAATTAGAAAATGTTTCAAATTAAAGTTCTATCTGGCACAATTGCTTATAATATCATACCACACTAGCTGTTGCTTTTAATAAAATTAAAAAAAAAATAGATTTTCACATGTGCGTTGCACGAGCAATACCAAAATAAATTATATGTAATAGTTAATACAAAAGATTGAATAATGTATGATGATAGGCACTTGTCAACTGCAATATTTTGTTATCTTGTCATAAACCAATATTTATTAATTATAAGCTATTAGAAACTATGTTATCATTTAAAGTCTGCATGATGAGAATAAAAGATTGTTAAATAATTACAAAATAAGTAACTTAATAAGCACTAAGTATAAATCAGTCTAATTTTTCAAAGAAAGTTTTTAAAATAAGTGGTTATAATAAGATGATGAATGCATATATTTAAAATAAACTAGCTATGTTTGAAAAATGATAAGATTATTGATAATAATCCACGATAATTGTTTTAATTATATCCAACATTTATCTGATAAAAATCTATTTGATTAAATAGTAAACTAATAAGATGTGACTCGAGTAGACCACAAAATTGTCACGCCCCGGCTAATTTTATAATGTTTTCGGATATCTTATATTAATACAACAAATTTCATAGTGGAAGTTTCAAAACAAATAGTATGAACGGGACATACAAAACAAACAAATTATTTTTGCCTTGTAAAGTCTAACACTATGTAAAGATTGTTACTTAACCTAGCAAGTAAAGATCATTAAAACTAGGTTTTTATAATAAAATATAAGGAATACACAAGTTATATTCCATTTATTACCCAAGTATGCCAAGTTTTTATAAAGCCTTTATCTTAATAAATAGAGTTCAAACTATTACAAAAACTACACATTCGTTCCATCGTATATATTACATGTCGTAAAAATATATGTAATATTAAGATGTGGGCATATTTATTAACACCAAAAAGTATAAAAATCATAGGGAAACTATCATACTGAAAGGTAATTATCCAATTGATAGAAATATATCTATATAGAAGTGGGTATACTTATTAATACAAAAGGTATTAAATTCAAAATTGCTTTCGTAGTTACTCCAAAGACAGGTTTTCACTATATGTAAAACGCTACTCCCGCCCGCGAGCATGCTCCAACCCATGGCTTGCCTTACTTTTCAAATATCATATCTTCAATCATCTACAAAATTGTAGAAAGAGAGAGTGAGTACGAAGCATTCTATATAAGGTAAGGAACCCTTTAGCCATTTTTATAATAGTTAGGATTTAGTTAGTTTTAATAAACTTTTGGATTCTGTAAACCAGAGTAAGATATGCAGCGCAACATGGCGCCATATGTGTTAAGGCATGATGTGGCTCAATGTGGATCATTCGTTTATTGCTCGAGAAGTCCTTATATTCTGTGTCGCCTTATAATTTAGTCGCTGAACATCGATTTTTTTGTCAATCAAGAGCCGTATTTCTTTCTTTGTTGTCATTGAAGTGATTATCTCAAGATCTTCCAATGTACTTCGAACAATTATGCCATCATCGTCGACCACGTAACTTAATTGGGGGTTAAATTTTTGGGGATGTTACAACCTACCCCACTTAAATGAATGTTGTCCTCAAAATTCGGTAAATATTAGGACAATAATTATTATCAAAAGCACAATACGCAACTGGGTAAATTGCTTCCGCTGCGCACTCTTACTTCCTTTACCATGTGTAGTGTCAAAATACCAAAATTATATCTGACTCAAATATACCATAACTCACAAAAGTTGAGTTGACTAGATTTTCAAGATCTAAATTAACATAATTTGTTTGAACTTTTATTCAAAATAGGTTAAATAATAACCAACAAGAATTTGATTTGGGTTGTTAAACTAGCCAAAGGAAAACTTTTTAATTGATATAAGGGTCAGTCATATGAGAAAAATTAAATCTCAAGGCTTAAAAGTGCATAAAATAAATCTTTGGATTGGTCTAGACGAAATCAAGAAGTTTGGAGACTCAATCGCAATTTTTCAAAAAAATCTGAAAAAATCTTGGCACTGTGCGGCCTCATGCTTTGTCCGTACAGGTGCACATCTCCCACCGCCTTAGGCTGTGTGGCCGGATCGTCTCTAGGGTGGAGAAGATATATGTATGTGATTGATATTTCGACATATGGCTGAGGTTTCGTTGTGGGTGGCCATAATAATTATTATAAAATTTTAATAACATGATATTATATATAATAGTATTTGATTTGTATTTTTAAAGCCTCACCATCGATTTCAAATTTAGATATATATTTAAACGCTTCTGCTACCGATAATATGAGATAATATGGTAATAAAATTGGGACGTGACAAAAGTAATTAAAAATGATTAAAAAAAAGTAAACTATTATATAAATAAAACCTCCACCTCCCTTTTTTTTTTTTTTGAGAATCCTAATACTTTTAACTGGGAAACAAAAGAATCATAAAAGACGAAATAAGATATTAATTTAGACAAAATAATATATAAAAATAGGCGAAACAGGAGTCCTTCCAATCTCAGACATTTTTCATATCTAAAAAATTAAGGCCTTGTTTGATCCTCTTTAAATTTTTTCTTTATAAATTTACCTACTATGATTTGACTGTTTTCAAACTTCAATTAAATCTCTACCACTCATTTCAATTCTTTATAAAAATTAAAAATTTAAAGAGCTTCAAACAAGCCTTAAATCTTATCCATCGATCAACAACTTTAAATGAAGCCAGATTATGACAAAATCAAAATCTTGTCTTGAATATAAAATAAGATAAGAGAATATTTAAATAAGAACAATCAAATCGAATCAATTTAAATTGAAACAACAAAAATATAGATGACCGCAAGAATTACGGTAACGGACCTACGAAGTCTAAAATATCTCCCAAAATACAATTTTTGACGAGAAAATTGCGATATAACTATACTGTAGACTATTTTGCTTATATATATATATATATAAATGTTACAAATGTAATAGTGACGGATTGAACTTGCTACCTACAAGTTAAGAGTAACATGCCGTTAAACCATTATGCCAACTATTTTATTTGTTAACAATTTTCATTTATATATTACTATTCTCGCATGTTTTCTGTCAAAGAAAATATTATCATTAACTACATATATACTTAAAGGCTAATTATATTGATACTATTTTTTTTATTAACCTCACCAATTTCAAAGAATGAGATGATTATTTGTGTTATTTCAAAAAAAAATATTTTTATAAAATCTTTATCCATTCTATTATTATCTAACTAAAATTTCTATAACCGATTTGTCTTGCATTCGATTTAATACTTTCTTAACTAACATATCGCCCTCCTTTATCCCTTTATATGAGAATCTTCAAATAGATCGTTTCTTCGATTAGAACTCAATTCTACCTAAAATTCCCTACATTCTAAAATCTACAACACAATCTTATCAGATTTTTTTATAATACCTTTTAAATAACACTATAATCTTTGTCTAATTGAACAGTAAAATCGCTTATATGTATATATATATATTCCTAATATATGTTTCGAATTTAGATATTCTTATATGTACATTGTAATTTTTTATATGAATAGATATCAAGCGGATACATATATCATGGTAAAAATAATTATTTTGAAATTATGCAACGTTTTCTAAGGATTTTATTGTTTATCTATTCGACAATACAAAATAAAATGAGATATTATGTGATTAAAAGAGTATGTGGAGTGGATATAATCTCGTGTGAAATTTTTATCTGAATCAATATTTAGCGGGTATATATACTATGGTACACGTTTGATAAGCAATGTTAAATTGGTAACTAATAATATTAAATAAATTACATCTATATATATAAAGGCACTTAAGTTGCCTTCTTATTTTTTCAGCCCATTTCAGTGTTCAGTGCTGTAAATGTAGTGGTCAGTCTTTTGCGGTACCTTTTATAATGTGACCACACTGCTTCCTACCACAGGCTATTTGATTTTTGGGCTGAGTGCACTGTTTTCCCAAACCCAAAATCAACTATCTTATATAGAAAAAAACTTTTAACTACAATTAGGCTGAAAATCAATAGTTAGGCCAATAAAAATTATGTTAAATACATTCCAACTTTCACTTTTATATAGACTAGCCAAATAATATTATATTTTTAATCCGACGTGGGATTTCATCCGCCTTAAATCATATATCTTTTATTTTAATTCTACAAAGTACACCCTCAGCCGTTATTTGATATCAACTTGATGTGGGACACAATTCAATTCTCTTTAAAAATTGCATTTCTAACATCTATTTTTATAACACTCAACCTTTTTTATTTTATTATGTAATTAGATGTGGGAATCTGTACATCTTAATATGTGCATATTATTATATATATATTTATTTTAAAAGGACACTCATATTATATTTGTATTTATTAGTTATTAAATTGATATCTCATCATTAGAAAATATTATATTCTTAATCTGATGTGGATTTTATCCGCCTTAAATCACATATCTTATATTTTAATTGTATAAAGTACACCCTCAGCCGTTGTTTGCTATCAACCTGATGTGGGACACAATTCAATTCTCTTTGAAAATTATATTTCTAATATCCACTTTTATAACACTCAACTTTTTTATATTTTGTTATGTAATCCGATGTGGGAATCTGTACATCTTAATATGCACATATTATTATATATATTTGTTTAAAAAAGACACTCATATTAGATTCGTATTTATTAGTTATTACATAGATATCTCTTCATTAGACAATTTGTAAAATTTTCAAAAACACCTCTAAAAAAAATAAAAAAATTAATCTGACCGTTTTGAGAAAAATTTCTGGCTCCTCCTTTGCTTTCTCCCCCAATTTTCGCTGTAAATTCCCTTCTTTTTCTTCTCATCTTTCCCTTTCGAGTGCCTGAGGATTCTTATTTCCTAATCTATTGTTCTAATTGTTAATTCTCTCCGTGCTTTTAATTATTTCGTAATCTGCTGTTCTAAAATCTCTACCATAGCCATTTTAATTTCCTGAATCACGGCTAAAATCTTTGTGATAATGCATCTTAATTTCCTAAACCAACGCTAAAATCTAGGCGATTTATTTTCTTTGACAAAGGAGAGTTCATATGGACTTGGACTATTGATTTCACGGTTCGATTGGTTGAGAATTTGGTCTAGAGGTTGCGATGGATATAAGAATTTGGTCTAAATACTTAAAGCGAATTTAAAAAGATATTAGACAAGTAGAAAAATGCTGGAATGATAAAAAAATTAATTGGATTATCCATTTTTAAAAAATTCGATCGTTTGGATTAAATCTTTCAATAAATCTCTCAACTATTTATTTTTCTAAATTATCTTTACAATATCAAATCAATATATAGCACAATTTCTCTTATTTATGGTGTAGATCTATCTTTCATAAGAAATTTCAGATCTTGTTCTGTATGAATATTATATTGTCATTGCTTTAGTTGACTAATACAAACTAAAATATGTTATTTTTATCTATCTCGAATTGGAGTCATATTTTTTACTTCAAATATTTTTCCTAGGCACATGCATTCTTTATTTGAGATTCTTTATATGGATTTGACACATTTATTTTAACAAAGGATATGAATATGCCTACTCTCATTTCTGTTATATAAATCTAATCTAATATTATTGTTTTTCTAACTTTCCATGGATATAGTCGTTCTTGGCAAGGGAAGTTTTCGTGTTTGACTCCTATGTAGTATCCATATTTTGTGCTGCTTTGAAAGTATAAGTTTGAAAGTTTTAAAGTTTTCTTCATTTCTCCCTTAGAATTTGATGTTATTGAATGATGATCAAGTGTTACTGGTTAATTTTTATGTTTTATGCAATTATAGCATGGTAGAAAATAAAATAAGAAAAACTTATAAGGAAGCACTAGAGATTTTTAAGTATGATTTGTGGTGTTTTGCAATCAAAGCTGTAATCTTTTGACAGCTAATCATCATCATCATCATCATTGCTTCCTTATCTTTTATAGAGAGATATGAACAGTAAATTCATTTAGGTTCTCAGAAAGTTAGAGAATACATGATTTGGTTACAACTGGCTTAAGGGCTACATATTAGACTGAATTTCTTACCATCGGATCATAGTATTTAAGCTTTTACACTTATTTTTTAACGATAGGCCTTCAACGCAGAGCAATAATGAGGATTGATTACTGAAAATCTAGAGTTTTAATTTAGTTTGAGGGATCAAGAAAAGACTCACTTTTAAATTGGATTCTTATTGAAATTTGGATCCAACTAATGTGTCGGTAGCTTTTCAAGATATCCATTGAAATCTTTGTTATTTTTGAATGACTTTCTTATTTTTGCCTTCATTACCTCTTTTTTGGTAATTATATAATGCACAGAATCGGTTTTGCCAGCTTTATATTTTGAGTTTTTTAGCGAGCTGAATGAAAATATTTTATAGATATCGTAAATATTATTTGTATATAAGTTGTTGAGTATTATTATAGGTTTAATTAGAACAAGTTCGTTAGGTTCACATATATAATAAAAACTGTATTAATAAATTGGCTAAAAAGAAAAATAAAAGATAAAGATCGGAACTAAATGTTTTAGTTTAATCCTTCGAGAAAAATTGGAAAATTACAAATGCATCCTAACAATATTAACTTTTGTTAATTTCCTCTCATATTTAGCAAGAAATTAACCCACTTAATAATCAAATAAACAGTGTTATAGCCAATGAATTTTAGGATTCCACAATATACTGAAATAAGAGGGAAAAACTTTATTAAGATATTCTATGGTGAAGTCATATCATATGGTGTCAGATCGAGAATAATCGACTCAAGCTTATATCATCAAGTTGATCAATATATTAGAGATTATTCATTTTGAAAGTACAGTGAAATATATATTGGATTCTTTTTCATTTTTAAATATTCGTTACTTGATGGTCTATTTCATTTTTACTTATTATTTTTAGAATGTCTTTCCGTGCAACGCACGGGTGCAGTACTAGTAATTTACAAAGTAAATTAAAATAAAACATTAAATATGTATTTAAACAGTATGCTAAAATATTCGTTAAATCTTTCTTTGATTTCTGTTGTAAAAAAAAAAAGTAAAACTGAATTAAACTCATTATATTATCTTAAAAAACTTTCATTATATTATCGTAACCGACTAATGAAAATACACAAAAAAATCAAATAAAAATATATAGTGTACAATGAAATAAAGCATGATTCAATGTTATTAAATTTTACATTTTCAACACAATTAATTGTATTTTTAATATTCGTGAAAATTAGAATTTCATCATAGTATGTTCTTATTTTGTAGGTAGTCCTAAAATATTAGAAATTTGTTTAAATATATATAAAATAAAAAAATAATTAATTTCAAACACAACCGTTAATAGATCAACTTTGGATGAAAAATTGTCATATTAAAATTTTATTTGTCATTATAATTATTATGCCTCTGACCATTGACATTATAAAATCATGCTACTTTTTATAACGTGATTTTATGGGTACTTGTACAAAATAAAATAAAGCATCACTCAATTAAAGGGTATGTGAGAAAACGAGGTATTATCTGGTTAAAATGAGTATATCTAGGGTACTTTCTTATGGGTATGAAAATTTTTATCTGAGCAGATATCAAGTGAATACGGGTATGTACATGCTAGAAACATATTATTAGACTGCTAACGAACAATATTAAATAAGTTAGATAATTAAAAGTAAAATATAGTAAAACATTAATCGAGTACATAAGAGGGTTGATAAATGTTTGATTAACTTGTTTAATTTCTCCATATTAGTGTTTTAAGGTGTGTTTTATTACCTTAAAATAGTTATTTGTGGTTAGTTTGTTCATTTCAACAGGACAAGGAGAACGTAGGAAAAAATCTAGTTTAGACATACTTTGTAAGGATTTTGGAGCTCGGGGACTGAGATGTTAATGAAACTTGGAGGACTGAAAAGAAAGGGAGAAAAAGGTGAAATTGTTGAAAATGCGCCTCAATGGCATACAAGGTAGGGGCCGGTGCCCTGCCGATTAGTGCACCCCCTTGAAAATGGCAAATCTCAGTAGAAACAGGAGGGCTGGGGTCCTGTTGTCCGAGGGCGCCCGCCCTCTCTTATACGCGGAAAGCTCACAAGACTTTCCTCTGTTTTGGCCTAGCCTTATACACGGTTCTTGAGGTAGTTTTGAGGGCTTTTGAAGAGCTATATAAGAGGAACAGTCGAGAGAAAAAACACACACAACCTAGAAGAGAAAAGTGGGAGAAACGTACAGGAAGATCGAAGATTACAACTCTGAGATCGACGTGAGCATATGCAAGACTAAGGCCTCTTCTACCTAATTTGAGGGAACGTTGATGTTTAAAGATTTTTCTTTCTTTTAGCCATTTTCTTAACGTTGTTTCTAATAATTGTTACTTGGGATTGTTGTGACATTCTATCCTTTAAAGTTTATGATATAGTGATGATTTTCTATCTATTTATCGATTGCTAGAGTTGGGTTTTCAACAAGTAATTGTTACTTTCCCTGACTTATTTGTAGCGATTAGCGATTTTAATTAGTAGGGATATCACAACCTAAGACTACAAAACAAGCTTGCGATTTTGTGTATTAGTTTAATCTATTTTTCTTGTTCTACATGTTGGCTTTGCATTAAATTTGGAGAACTCATTCTAAGTTATCCAGAGCAAATAATTTAATTTAAGAATTTGTTTAAATTAGTTATAATTTAAGGAAAAATTTAGAAGTCCCAATTACGTGCTACGAACACGTTTTAAGAGTTTAAGAATCACTAATCTGGGC
This sequence comes from Nyctanthes arbor-tristis, assembly GCA_963692815.1. NCBI lineage: Eukaryota > Viridiplantae > Streptophyta > Magnoliopsida > Lamiales > Oleaceae > Nyctanthes > Nyctanthes arbor-tristis. The sequence continues at coordinate 12,665 of CAVNYN010234913.1, forward strand.
TCAACCAAACGGAGAATTAGGTGTCTCTCCTTATTAGTCTTTTCTAGTTAATTTATTATTTACATTCTTAATTAGCTTTACACTTTAATTTTTATTAGCAATTCAACTCTCTAAGACCCCCTCCCTCCCAAAATCTCAAACTAACATTCAGTTACTTGATTTATTCACAGTTTTCTGTGGGTTTGACCTTTACTCTGCTACTACAGTTTTATTTAAATTCGAGTAAGAAAATTAATTATTTTTGGCGTATTCAACAAGCGACCAAGGGTAACTATTAATATACTATTAATAAAACTTTAATTTAACGCGTCAAATACTAAATCAAAATTATATATTTACTAATTTTGTTATATAAATCCAATGGCACGTATTTGTTTAATATTTTATTGTTAATTATTATTTATTTTTTTGAAATTAGTCTCTCGTGTAATGTACGAGTGAGATGCTAGACTCATGGTTGTAATAGCTAATTATAATTCAATCATTTGACTACTAATTATTACAATTTTAAATAAGTTGGACATGTAAACTTATATGACGTGTTTGCAGAAGACCCAGAATTATAGACTTAGTTATGCAATCAAATTTATGCTCAATACCCAATTATTTTACTATAAAATAAATATCCAATGGGATTTGTAATTTTCGCTTATTGATTCATAATTTTATACAATGCAACTGACATATTATACTTTATTTATGATACTATAACTCTGTTGCACGAGTGAAAAAAACTAATTATTATTATAATAAACAAAATATCAATATGACAAAATTTGTGATCCCAGCCTGATCTACGAAAATTTATGTCTGAATTTAATTATAATATTTTATCTTATATATATATATATTTGAATAAACTTATGGGACTTTAGGCCTAATTGTAATATATGAGTATATTGAGTTCCTTTCAAGCACTTTTTATAAGTTTTGTTAAAATACTTTTCTCTTATGTGGTATATATAAATACGTGCCATGTAGATTTAAAATATACATAGTTTAAGTTTGAAATACACATGCGTACATCGAGTGGGAAGTTTTTTAACAAAACTTCTGAGAAGTACTTGAAAATTTTCCGAAGTATATTATCAAATTAATTAAAATTTATACGATTGGAAATTATGAAAGTTTTTCAAGATAATAATGAGTTTAGTTCATTGTTAGATTCTTGGTTGTTATGAAATTATTATTTTTTTGTGTTTCTGTAATTAGATCTACAGAAATCAAGGAAAGATTTAACGAATATTATTGAGATCAAATACCCACTTTATGTACCTGTTTATTATAATTTACTTTTAAATTGTCTAATTTATTCTTTATTATTACTAAAGCGTCTAATATTTTGTATTGAGCGTATACTATGACATCTGTATCCATTTGATACATGTTCGAATAAAAAATTTCATGCCATAAGATCATATCAACGCAACATACCGTTTTAACCCGATAATACTTTATTTCATTCTGTACAGGGGCCCATAATGCTAATGGCCGAGTCAGGCTTTATGGGAGAGATAGGCCGTAAGAATGAGACATATACACATAGCTTATTTACCCTGTATATATAAAAATTTCCAATTTGGGGTTGTTCATGCCCGCCATGGACCCCTTAGCTACGCCATTGCATAATATACCATTGACATTGTCGTCTAACAAATAAATAATATAAATTAATTGTATTCTTAATTTATTCTTATTTAATGACTAATATTTTTTTTTTACAATTAAGGGAACTTCGATGAGCAGTATTAGTATAGACTCGAATTAAGAATTTTCTCCTAGTAAGGGTGCTCCTTACGAGTTGAGGTATTACTTTTGGTCTGATTAAATTTTAAAAGCATCTACAACAGAGGTGTTAAATATAAGTTTTAGTAACTTTTACTAATAATTAACTGCTAAAAAATATAGTTGCAATGTTAGGTGCGGATGTGGAAGTGATTCCATGGGGTGAAGATTCAATCTGGCCTTCCTGATGAGGTACCTTGAT